>JBAMCK010000380.1:820000-1084240 GCA_037075185.1 Drosophila pseudotalamancana | reverse complement strand
AAATGTGGCGTTCACTTTGGCATTGGCGGCGTTGCATGAACGGGTTTCCGCTTGGGAATGCCAATGCCCCATTCTCTGACGGCCCCCAATCCAATTTCATGCTCATTCACAAGCACGTCTCATTCAAAGCAATAGGTCAATCCAAATGCTCTATGCCTCATTGAGCATTTGCTGTCCCGCTGACCCTTTGTGCTGCACCTTAATCAGCTGATGAAAAACCACATTAGGGCAGGGGTTAACTCGAGGGCTTCGGCTTGCCATTTAAGAGAGCGCTGCAGCTGCTGAGCGAGCTTTTCAAGCTAAGAGTATTTTAGCTCTAGCCGAGCAAGCTTTTGACTACACTGCGCAATATTTCGAGTGGAGTTTCATTATGCTTCGTTTCTATTCATGAAAGCAAACAGCTGTTCCTCTACCAAATATTTCTTTGAATTTTTATTTAAGTAGGTATAAATATATATATATATATATATTTTAAGATCGGTTCGCTTTTGACATTTAGACAATTTCGACTGTTGTCTTTTTTAAATTTAGACGCACAAGTGTTGTTTATTTAACTTAAATCACAATTTATGATTGTCGTTTCATTTGTGAACGCATTCCTTTTGATTTTTTTGGTAAACATATATATGTAAAACATATATATATTTGTTCTTATTGTTGTGACATGATGTTTTGTTGTTGTTTTTTGTGCTCGCATCCGGTAAGTCACGAAGTTATTAAAAACCATTTTTAGTTTCGCCAAGTAAATGATTTCATTTTTATTTTAGGCACAACAGCTCATTGCACACATTTAATAAAAAGAATGTCAAGAAACAAACAACAGAAACATTAAAAGATTTAAACAACACCCTGAAGTCACCTTACTTTACACCCACACACCCATTAAATCCGTCAGATACATTTTGTATATGAGAGCGCCACCTGCCGGACGGTGGCACTGGCTGTCACCAATGCATTCAGCTGCTGCTGCCGCTGCTCCGTTTCCATTCGCATTCGTTGCCGAATGTAGCAGAAGGTAGTTGTTGTTGTTGTTGAAATACATATATATACTACATCTAAACGCTTCTCAATTACCAATCCGGTGCGCTTTCTAATGCTAAATAAACCCAACAGATTATTTAGCTAAACAACATTTAAAAAACTACAATCAATAAACCAAATAAATCGAACTAATCTTGAACTTAACCCAACTAAAGTGAATTACAGACACATGTACAAAGATTCTTTGATTGTAGCATTGATGTTCCAACAATTACTTGTCCATAATCAAATTGAAAATAAACTTTTCATTTTTCTATAATAACTATGACCTAATGTTGAATTTTATTTTTAATATTATTTTTGCATGAATATTTAAATAAATATAATTAAAAATTTACTCATTAAAATTAGCTAAACATTTTAAGTTAATTTTATTTTTACTCAGGATTCTTCTCTCAATTTCCATCGATTACTTACACGGAATACTTAGTTTTAAAATGGTATATTATATTATTACTTTTATTTTAAGTTAATTTGAAAATAAATCAGAAGTTATAGACAGACCTTTTATATATTATTTTTTCAAGTTACATCCATTATTAACCGATAATTTAGTTTAACAATGATATTTTTAGTAACTATTTTATTTTATATATTAAGGTAATATTTATAAAAATTAGGAGTTATAGAATTATCCTTCGTATATGTATGTCCTGTAAATATGTACTTTTTAGCTTTAAGACTAACCCATAAGAAATGAATTTTAAAGGAAGATATGAGCGGTTGCTGAAATAATTACTCAACGCCTACATTAATGCTTGATTTTAATTTTATTTGGATAGTGGAATGTATACAGCTCATTAAAATATTCACATAAATATATCTATATGTACATTCTCATACATATGTATATATACATATATAATTGATCCAACTTAATGCCAACAACGCAAAATATAATTTGCTGACTAAAACAGATGCGCCTGAGAAATGTTTAGCGATGCTTGTTCTTTCTTTTTTTTTTTGCAAATCTTCTTTTTCTCTTTTTTTGCGAATCCAAGAAAATAGCCCAAATGGGCCTTAAAATAACAAAAAAAAAAATCGAAACATTGCCAAAAACGCTGCATGCGATCTCCGCGTGCCCCGCCCACAAGCTGTTGACGCAGATGCTCGCACACACTCAACTAGATCGTGTATCTATACAAACTATATATTCATATATATATACACTCCTGCTGCCTGTTTATTTATAATCCATAAATTGCCCGCTGCTGCAAAAATTGCTGAATGCCAAACTAATAAGAAAAGACAAAAATGAAAATGGAAATGGAAAAGTTAAAAACTTGCTCTAATGCCAAGCTGCTCCAATTGTAACTATGTTTGTTTTGTGTATCTGTGTAGCTCACTCTCCTAACTGATATCCGACATATATTACAATATGTGCATCTAGTCTGATCGGAATTCTTCTGCTTCTTCTTTACCGCAGAGTTCGCCTGGGTTACCCTGACCACAAATGACACCTACTCGCTTGGAGCCTTGGTGCTGGCGCATTCGCTGAAGCGTGCCGGCACAGCCCATCAGCTGGCGGTGCTGGTTACGCCCACCGTGTCGGAGGCGATGCGGGACAGACTGAAGGACGTGTACAATGTTGTACAAGAGGTGAATGTTCTCGACTCACAGGATGCGGCCAACTTGGCTCTCCTTGCCCGCCCCGAACTGGGCGTCACATTCACAAAGCTCCATTGCTGGCGCCTGGTGCAGTTCGAGAAGTGCGTCTTCCTCGATGCGGATACACTGGTAAGTGCGAATACGGATTGAAGTCTTTAGAGTCTATATTAATTTACCCGTACTCTTCGATAGGTACTGAAAAACTGCGATGAGCTGTTCGAGCGCGAGGAACTCTCCGCTGCTCCGGATGTCAGTTGGCCAGATTGCTTTAACTCGGGTGTCTTTGTGTTCAGACCCAACGTGGAGAC
This sequence comes from Drosophila pseudotalamancana, assembly GCA_037075185.1. Taxonomy (NCBI): domain Eukaryota; kingdom Metazoa; phylum Arthropoda; class Insecta; order Diptera; family Drosophilidae; genus Drosophila; species Drosophila pseudotalamancana. The sequence goes on along the minus strand of JBAMCK010000380.1, from coordinate 1,081,283 downwards.
TTTCAACAAGATCACAGAGTACGCCGTACAACACGGCAGCTTCGATGGCGGCGATCAGGGTCTGTTAAATCAATTCTTTGGCGATTGGGCGACCGCAGATATTCAGAAGCATTTGCCATTTGTCTATAATGTGACTGCGTATGCTTCCTATTGCTACTTGCCTGCATTCAAACAGTAAGCGAGTGAATTAAACTCAATGTATCTGTGAAGTTAATTCTCTGTGTCTTCTGTATCTTTTAGGTTCAGAGATAAGATAAAGATTTTGCATTTTGCTGGCAAATTGAAGCCATGGCTGATACAGTTCAACTCTGAGACAAAGTCCGTTGCCACGCCCAGCGAGTACGCCCATGCGCAAGACCTTATCCAACACTGGTGGACAATCTTCTGTGATAACGTGCATCAGTCCCTCACCGACAATATGGTAAGTCCTTCAAATCATCTCTCATTGGATAAAAACACACTCAGTTTTTCACGTTTCAAAGTGTGTGTTGTTGTTTTTTTCTTGATTGCTAAATAAGTTTCTTTTGAGAGTTTTTCGTTTCGTCCAAAACTAAAATCCTAACCGAAATAAAATATCTGTCATTTTAACCTCTAATTTGCTGCTCTGCAATCTTGCTTAATCAAGCATAAAACGCCGGATAATACAGATATTGCTAGTGATAATACCGATAGAAGCGTTCAACCAGAGGTAAGCTGATCTATTACCAGCACACATATAGAACGCATCACAGTAGAGTTCACGAGGCGAGGGTCACTCTAAATATTGTTTACACAATCTATTCATATTTTTATGGCACACATTGTACATATGGCCACGATATTTATTCGATATACATAGATATATGTATTTGTATATTTATATACATTGTATTTATTGATAAACGAAATGTAAATAACTTTGCATCGAACTATTTTGCGCTTAAACGACCTCGTTATAGTTTATTCATTTTGCTTTCACACTTTTGTTTTTTTATACTCTTTGTTTTAGCTTACTTTAGTTTAGTTTCTATATTGCCAGCCACGCCCCAATTGGCCTCCATTTCTCAAGCGTTAGTCAGACATTTCTCTCAGTGGATTATTTTTCTTTATTTTTCTATTACTTCTTGTGTTTGTGTGTGTGTGTATACTTTTTGTGTTGTGTGTGTGACTGTTTTTTGTATTTCTCGATTCTGCATCGATTTGGCCAGGCGCCAACGAAATGTTTAGTTGTGGACCCCAATAAGTTGAAATGATCCAAATGGCATGCAAATTGGTATTGTCAATTTATTGAGGATTTAATTGGTTTACTAATGGAAAATACTGTACAGATTTAAAAACAGAGAACATTGTTACAAATGGAAGTTGGTCCAAGAATAATCCACATGTTATTTACATACATAGGTTTTCTATTGATTTAATGGAATGATTTAGGAATTTTAAATTTTAATATTGGAGTAGGGATATTCAAAAATTTACTCTATTTTGCTAATATTTTTATTTTTGAACTATTGTATTTTTTTAAATTGTATAGTTAAAGGCTTGAGTCTACTTTTATATTAAATTAAGACTAAAGACTAAATCAACTTGGTAGCAGTGTAATTAAATTGAGGCCCGCCTTAGATATATTAAATTGGTTGAAATATCTTATTTAGTAATTTCGTATTGTTCATATAGTAGTTCTGTAAATTGGTAATATACCCTGTAAAATGTTGAAAAAGTATTGTACAATTGTTTTTTCTCCCTTCCGTATTAAACTTCAAGTTCTTATACAATTTTGATCACTTCTTGTAGCTGTAAGACTTTTTATTTTATGCTTGTAAGTTATTTATTTATTTTTAATTTTCAACTCGCAAAAAACACCCACAAAAAAAAAAAAAACTGTCGCTTAAATCACAAAGTGTATTTGCTTGAACATAACGCACTCGTCGACCTACGCTGAATATCCTTACGATATGGACAGCTACTATGACCATCATCAATATCAATATCAGCCACAACAACAACAACAACAACAGCAGCAATATGTGCCGCATGTTCGAGAATTTCGGGATCCCTGGGCAGATTACTATGAGCAAGTGGAGCGACAACTGAATGAACCCGAACCAGAGGCCGAGACCGAGTTCTGGCACAATGATAATGACAATTCGAATTCGAATTCAAATTCAAATACGAATTGGAATGAGCATGGCGAGAGAAGAGGGAGTTGGAGCCAGAGCGATGCATGCCGAAATGATAGCCCCAGACCCACATCACCATCACCTCAAGCACCACCACCTCAACCAACACCACCACCACCACCACCACCACCCACTGCCAATGAAGACTCCAAAGCAATAGATGTAAATAGCAATGAGCAAGCACAACCACCCACAAGCATCCACGAACCACACCACACGAACCACCCTGTGCATAGTCCAACTGTACAGCACACGAATCAAACCACTTTAACCCACACAGAAACAGAAGAAGTTGCCGTCGAAGCTGAGGTAAAAACTAAAAATGAAATGGGCAAATGTCAACAAGCACCACAACCACAATCACAACTACAACTACAACCACAACTACAACTACAAGTACAACCACAATCACAACCACACACCTCCAACAAGCCGCCAACCTTTCCCGATCCTTCAGTTTTTGCTGATTTGATTGTATTTCTCATTGTTTTGGGTGCACTGTCTCATGTCTCATGTCGCGTCCTTCGTCCTTCGTCCTGTGTCTCTCGTCCTTTGTCTCTCGTCTTGCGTCTCTTTCGTCTCTTTCTGATGTCTAGAATTGAGTTGGCTTTGGGGCAAGTCGCCCGTCTGCTGCTCTTGCCACATTGTCACATTTGCATGTCCCATTATCGCATCGTGCTATCGCTGTCCACTGTCTTCATTATCGTCATGCTCATCATCATGATGTGGTTTGCTGCTGCTGCTGCTGCTGTTGCTGCTGCTGCATTTGCTGATTTATTGGTTGCTTTGGACCTATTCAAATGGCATTAGCCAGTCTTTGAACTGGTCAAGCGTATGAAACTCGTGTTGTGCGTGTGTGCGAGTGTGTGTGTGTGTTTGTGTGTGTGATTGGGTGTGTGCACTTGAGTAGTATTTGCTTTTGTGGCAGCTGCACTTGCATTTACATATGAAAACCATTCAAATGCCAACTGGATTTCTTCATTGTTGTTTATTACACACACACTCCCACACACATACACACACACAAATACACCTGTGCATTGCGATACTTCATCTTCATATTGTTGTCACATAGTAATCTGCCACACGGACATGCGGTAACATGTTGCAGCCAGCAGCTTGCAGCTTGCAGCTTGCAGCAACGAAACGCGCTTGCAGAGCATTAATTATACGCCCTGTTGTGCACGAGCAATAAAATGAAAACTAACACTTAAATGTACATACATAAACAAAAACCTTTAAAATATTTCCAATGTAATTAAACAATTAACTAATCCCACTGTAAATCAAGCATGCTTCTATGTAATTCACTGTTCCATCCATAAACAGTTTGTTTTGTGTGCAACACTGTTTGTGAGACTCTCTTTTGGAAATTGTGTAACACTGATTACATTTCAGGCTGGCCTCGCCGGCGCTTTGGCGCAGCTACGCATCGGCGTGCAACGCACTCCGGAACAGGAGCAGTACGAGAATCTGATGCGTCGCCAGTGTTGGGAAGCGGGACAGATTGACTACTCGGGCGCCGATGCGTTCGACAACATCTGGAAGAAGATCACGCAGACGCTGGAGTCCAAGCCCGACAAGGAGGCGGAAACTGGTAGTTCATAGATACAATCTAATATATACAGTGAACAAAAATAAAATCAAATCGTTTGTCGTTTTTTTGTGTGCCCACTGACAAATCCTTAAACACACACACACAGACACACACACAGACACGCACACACACATATCACAAATATACACCAATGTGCCAAGACTTTGACTCTAATCAAAGAAATGAAATGCAAGCCAAGTGCTGTCAAGTGTCATTCAATTGCCATATTTAATTGCTACACACTCATACGCGCACTGGCACACACACACACATGTTGTAGCCTAGTTAGCAGCAGTAGCACATATAATAAAATTGAAAAAATATAATATATATACAGATGTATATATAAACGCGCACAGAATTTTAATTAAGTTTTCAAACTCAACTTTTTACACTCGTCGCCGACGCTGTTGCTCTCAACGTGTGTGTATATATGTGTGTGTATAGGTGTGTGTAATATAACACACTTGGCATTTGCTTTCAGTTAAATAAACATACATACTCACACCCACACACACACACATCCTTGGCACGTGGCTCAGCCACAAAACTTTTACACTTCATTGTATTTTAATTGAAAATTCTGATACTTTTTGCTCCTTCTTGAGTTTTAACACTTTTCAGCTCATCTCCATAAAAAAATCCCAATTCCTGAATTCCCCCATCAATTATATTTTAAATATATTTTTTTAATGACAAATGTGTGTATAAAATGTAAAGTAATAAAGAGTTTTCTAAAATACATATTTTTCGAAACTAACTTTGAAATGTTGATTGTGTGTGTTACATGTGTGTGTGCGTAAGCTCCCCCGACAAAACGAGTTGAACTCCAATTATTTGTTTTACACACTCTTTCACAGCAAAACAAAAAAAAAAAAATACAAAAAAAAACAAAAAAGTTCTTTTATATACGTTTATGTTGTAATTTACATTGAAATATTGTCTACAAAATATTTATTCAAGAACACAAAACACAAGAACAAAAATTCTTCGTTTAATCCCAAATTGTTTGAAATGTGCATTTTTATTTTAGTCTTAAGTTCTCCATTTAGTTTACTTTTTACCAATCCTTCTCCCCTACTGAACAAACTTTGAACAATATATTTATTCACCTTTATTGTTTTCAGTCGTCTATTTCTAAGTTCTCAGATCGTCATCAACCACAACAATACATCAAACCCATCCCATCTAATCATATTTATCATAGCTGTGGGGCCCATTTTATGATCATCAATCAGATTCAATTAGCATTAGTTAACTATTATTAATTTCAATCAACAGTCTTAGGCGCTGTTTTGTTTACAGTTGCATTATCAATCAGTTTCAATCAAGCATTTTATTCACCACTCAGTGCTTCAATCACCTTCAATCATGCCTGATTAGCTTCTTTTTATGCAATTGATCTGCCAGTTTCGCTAGTTAAACAAAATACCCTAACCGCATTTTCCAGATAACGATAACGATAACGATCTCGATAACGATAACACGCTAGGCTATAACCAATTGCTAAATCAAACCGCTAGCAAACTGCTGCAGCAAAGGCAGAACTCTACGCAAGCGCCGCTAACGGCTGTGCCGCCTACCAGGCCCACAGTTGCTGCCAACGCAAGGGTCACGCCCACCACTGATCCCAGCCCTAGCCCCAATCCCAGTTCGAGCTCCAGCTCGGGCTTGGCAACTAACCAGGGGTCAAGTGGCAAGGCAGAGGTCAAAGCCAGCCCCGCAGCCGCCACAACTAACAAACTTCCAACTAACGCACAGAAAACCGCCTCCAGCAACAAAGTTACAACAGTAACAGCAGCAACAACAACGCCAGCAACGCCATCAACGGCAACAGCAACAGCAAAAACACCGACAATAACAGCACCGACAACAACAATAACAACAGCAACAACAACAACAACAACAGCAGGAACGAGACCGCAACGCGTCCTGGCGCCTGGACAGCCAGCGCAACCGACGCAACCGCAGCACATCCTTCCACAGGGTGCGGCACCCACCAAGCCGATCCGCCAGAAGGCGTCGCGTAAGTTCAAATAACAATTACTGCAACTGCTGATGCACTACAGCTGCCTGCCGCAACTGGCGACCAGGACAGCCAAGATGCCGGCCCTGCACCGACTGACTCTGCGACTGGGTGCCGACAACGAATCCGAATATCTGCCGGAGCCCGTACACGTCTAAGTCCAAGTACAAGTACAGTAGAACCTAAACCATAAACAAGTACAAAATGCTGTAAAAATTTGCTTTAACGAATTTACAAAAACATAAAAACAAAATTTACCAAATGCGCCTTAGATGAAACTAATTTGCAATATCTTAGCATAGGATTATACAAGTGAAACCTTATATACATATATATTAATGTAACATGCCTGAAGTGCTTGTCACAGACATACACACACACACACACTCAGAAAAAAAAAACTAGTGGTTCGAGAGTTGCGCTACACAATAAATTTACTCACATATTATACAATTTATTTTACACACACATAAAATACACAAATACAACACTCGATACTCCACCCACTCAACTTCTTTACCACACCCGAAGAGCTCCTGACCTCCGCCGACATTGAGGATGGCAAAATCGAGTACGACAAGGCCACCGGTGCCAGCACCCAGTACAAACTGATTGATGGTGGCTACGAGATGATCATCACATCGCCCCAGCCGAACGGTACGATCAAGACCCAGGTGAAAACCTTCTGGGATCCGAAGCCTGTTAGCGAGGCGGACTTGGCCAAGGAGCAGGCCAACAAGAAGATCATTAAGCAGCGCCTGGGCAAGGAGATTCGCATCGATGAGAAGACCACCATGCTGACCCGCGCCATTGAGGGTGGCTACGAGGAGGTGTACACCACCATTAACGATGACGGCACGCGTAGCACTCGCACCAAGACCTTCTTTGATTCCGTACCCACGGAAGTCAATGAGAACACCACCACCAAGATCAACAAGACCAAGAAGAATGTCACCCGTAAGTCGTCTGTGGACTCTACCGACTCGACGGAGTCTTCCTCGCGCCGTGTTGTGCAGAAGGTGCAAAAGAACATCGTTCAGAATACCAACGATAGACAATCCAACTATCGCGAGGACACAACCATCGAGGAGACGCGTCGTGTCAGCCAGAACATTGAGATCACCGAAAACAATCGCACGGTGCGCAAGAATTCGCTGCAGGAGCAGAGCATTAAGGCAGTCACTCAGAGTACCAGTGATGCTGGCAAGAAGAAGAAGAAGCCCAAGTCGTCGGCACCACCACCACCAGCTGACTTTGTGCAGAACGATACCACGTCTGTGTCCTCGAAGCGTGTGCCCGGCGGTGTGGAGTACACCTACTCGACTGAGCTGGAGTCGGGCAAGACGATTACCACCTCTAAGACCGTCTATGAGGAGGAGGAAGTCGAGCTCACCGAGGAGGAGATCAAGCAGTACAAGAAGACCTTGAAGGACGCTGAGAAGCACAAGAACGTGACCAGCACCAAGAAGCTCAAGTCCGAGTCGGGCACCAAGAAGATCGTGCCCTCCGAGAATCCGGGTGATGTGACCACCGTTGAAACTATCAAAATCGAGGGTGGCACTGAGTACCACTACACCACTGTGACCGCAGAAGGTATCGTGAAGAAGGCAGTGAAGACTGTGTTCGACCCGGTGCCCAGCTCCAAATCGAATCCCGATGATACCGACGAGGAGGAGATCATTGAGGAGTACGAGGAGGAGATTATTGAGCCCGGAGAGAAGACGGTCAAGACCGTTGAGACTGTAAAGCAGTTGCCTCACAAGTTCGAAGGTAAACAATATGATTTTGACCGCAACCTAACCTGAACTAAAATTAATCCTAACCTTAAATCTATTTCCTTAATGCAGAGGAAGTGACCATCACCCATGAGAAGAAGGAGAAGAAGGTAAAGAAGTCCATGATCATCAGCCAGTAGAGCGCGCACGGCACAACCAAAACTCACACTTCGAAACACACACACACACTTATAAACACGCGCTAGCCTTTGTATTTGTTGACATTTGAAAGTATCCTTTGACATGTAAGATTGAAAATTGTTACCCCTAATATGTATTTCAGCGTCCAGTTTATATTGCTGTCGCTGATTTTTGTACGCTTCTCGTAAGCTTTGTTCTAAATTATCTCGGCAGCTTTTTGTTGCCTTGAAGTGAGTTGAAAAAAAAATCCTGTTTACACTCAAACTTGTATTACAAATTGTTAAAACTCTATAAAGTTATTCAAATTAATTATCATTAAATTAAAGCACACTATTGTTTATCAATAAAACGTTTTGAGTTATAAAAAAAAAACACTTTGTTTCTGGATTTACTTCTTTTCAGTTTATTATCCAATCGGATAAAACAATTTATGGCACTTTATCGCCTTTCGCCTGGTGTTATTAAAAAAAGGATAACTTTTCTAGCTTCGCTTTGACTTTGCTGTGGGCTTCTTCGCAGAGATCAACTTTCGACAAATGAGGAAGAGTGCCAAAATGGGCAACACAACTAACGCCAAGGCAATGCCAATGATGTCCAGCAGGTAAAACTGGTACCAGGGCAGATCCAGGCCTGCGGATACCATGTGAGGTGCTCCACGATGTTTGATAACATAATCAATCCAGAACATGGCCGTGTCCATTGGACTCAGAGGACGATCACGGAAGATCTGGGAGGCTCGCTTCATGTTATTCATGTACTTGGGGTTCTCCAGCAGCTCTGTGAGTGCATAGCGCAGCTCCTCCTCCGTGACCGTGCGGTAGTCAACGCCTAGTGTATAACCCGCAATTTTACCTTTCTTAACGTTTAAATACTGATCGGCATAAACCGGCATCCCGAGAACTGGAATGCCGTAATGAATCGCCTCCTGAGTGCCGAAAAGACCTCCATGGGAGATGAAAACTCTGATGTTTGGATGGGCGAGTATATCGGTTTGGGGCATCCACTCCTGGATCATCACATTAGCTGGTAAATCAAGCAGCTTGTCATCTTCGAACTTCCACAAAACGCGTTGCTTTAGACTCTTAAACACATCGAGGAATATCTTAAGTTTCTCGGGTGGAAAATCTGCGCAACGTACTTGGGAGCCTATCAAAAAAATATGTTAAATAGGGTTAGCTTTAAAAAATCTCGGACTCAACTTACCCAAACTGAAGTAGATGGCTCCATTCTCCGCTTCATCCAAGAACTTTTTCATTTTATTGGGCAATGCCTTCGGAGGTCTTATGTGGAGTCCACCCACGGGAATCATATTGAAAGAAATAGGCCTTGGTGCTTCCAGAGGCATAAAGGTATTTAGTAGGATGACAGATATATTGCGTTCCATTTCCCTGATAGTGGGTAGCTTTTCGAACGACGTGGAAAAGTGTTTCTGCAGAATCGCATCCTGTTCTGCATAATACCAGTACTTGCGCATTAGTTCCTCTGCCAGCGAGACGTAAACGTTGTCGATGCGTTCCGATAGGGACATGCGATCTGTGTAGGGCTTCCAGCCGTGTGCGACATACGACCAAGGTGTGATTATGCCAGTCATGGAGCTCATATAGTTGGCAAATGTAAAGGTGAACAGGTTTATGATGGGTATTTGGTAGAGGTGACCAAGAAAGAGGGCGCCCTCATTGAAGAACTGTTCGGCTAGCAGTAAGTCGAATTTTCCCGCTTTATCCTTTTCATTTATAAGTTTTAATACTCCAGGGGACTCGAAAGCCAGACTTGTGCTATTTAAGCCCATCTTATAGAAAAGTTTAAGGAGAGTTAATGTGGATACATCCGTCAGTTCCACGATTGAGTTGACCTTCGTTGTTTCCAGAACTGTCAAAGATGGTTTATAAGTGTTGATACGAACGTAAAATATTTCTACACTTACTTGCGGGCCAAAAGTTGTATTGTGGAATTACAATCTCAGTGTAGTTTGCGCCAAGGTTCTCCTTGGCCAATGAGAATGGTGTGATATTGGTTACCTCGTGTCCTCGCTGCACCAGCTCCTTGATAACGGCATTCAGCATCATAAAATGACTCTTGCCGGGAAAGAAGAAGGCGGTCAGGATGCGGGATCCACCTCCAATCTCCGCATTTTGCAAAGCCACAAGGGCCAGCAGCACGAATTTCAAGTTAACATTCAGTTGCTGTAGGTCAAGACGATAAGTTATTAATAGAGGTTTCTGCTTATCTTTATGGGAACTGTTAAAGTAGTAAGCAATTTGCTTATTAGTCATATGGCTTTTTTATTTATTTGTCTAACACTTTCTTTATCTCCTACGTGATATGTTGGATGTCATTAATTTAATTATAAACTGGCTCAAACATTTTCTTTATCTCTTATCTGGTTGACGAATCGTTAAGTTAGACGAGGTATTAAAACAGCTGTTAGGAATATTTTCAAAAAAAGGCTATCAGGTGTTTGGTATAGATTAGGTTATGTGCTTATATTTGATTATTTTTCCTAAACATTTGTATTTCACAACATTGTAAAATAAAAATAACTAATGAAACATTTGTCTTTGTGAAATTTGATGATCACATAATTATTTTTACTAAAAATAAATTGGGAACAAATCTTCAACTAGGGTAAGTTTGATTAGAATTGAATTAACAACAAAGCCTTTATCTATACCTTGACTATTACTTGCTAGAAAATTCGATCTTGAAATATTATTTGTACTGTATATGCCGACTTGTACTAATCAAAGCTTTAGCTTTATTCCGTTGTTATAAGGGCCGCTGGTCACAAGCTTGCTCTAACACATGTTAAATTAAGTTAATTAAACTTATTTGTTTTTTATTTTATCACCATCTTTGTGGACGTCTCCCACTTGAACAAATTGCATTCGACTGATCCACGACGAGGTCAAAAAACGACTGAAGCCCAGTCGGAATTTCTGGTTTGAGCTAAGTTACCGAATCAGTCGATTGAATCAAGTCATAGACTGTTCTATTATTGAGGTGAATTGATTGAATCGGCTATAAGGGGATGTGATAACACGCTTAAAGTATGAGCTATAGCCTTTTAGAGGTGGGAAGTAGGGGATGAGAAAAACTTGTGTATATATTTCGGTACAATCAATGCATTTATTGAAACTAAATATTACAATTAGAACGCTTCTTGGCTTATCGGTACGGACTATCAATAAAAATTATAACATTCCTATCCTAATTCCGTTTGGACTTTGGTTTGGGCTTCTTCGCAGAAGTCAATTTGCGATAAACGAGAAATAGAATCAAGATGGGCAACACAACTATCGCCAAGGCAATGCCAATGATGTCCAGCAGGTAAAACTGGTACCAGGGCAGATCCAGGCCTGCGGATACCATGTGAGGTGCTCCACGATGTTTGATAACATAATCAATCCAGAACATGGCCGTATCCATTGGACTCAGAGGACGATCACGGAAGATCTGAGAGGCTCGTTTCATGTTATTCATGTACTTGGGGTTCTCCAGCAGCTCTGTAAGGGCATAGCGCAGTTCCTCCTCCGTAACTGTGCGGTAATTAACATCAAGAGCATAGCCAGCACTCTTGGCTTTGTTAATATTCAAGTACTGATCGGCATAAACCGGCATCCCGAGAACAGGGATGCCGTAATGAACTGCCTCCTGAGAGCCGAAAAGACCACCGTGGGAGATGAAAACCTTAACGTTAGGATGGGCGAGAATATCGGTTTGGGGCATCCACTTCTGGACCATCACGTTGGCTGGCAGATTGGGCAATTTGTCATCCTCGAACTTCCAGAGAACGCGTTGCTTTAGGCTTTTAAATACATCGAGGAATATCTTAAGCTTTTCCGGTGACAAATCGGCACTGCGCACCTGCGAACCTATGAGAAACGAAGTTAACAAGGATCAGGGCAATAAACACTGCCTTTCAACTTACCCAAACTGAAATAAATGGCTCCATGCTTGGCGTCATCTAAGAACTTCTGTATATTTGAGGGCAGGGCCTTCGGAGGTTTTATGTGAAGTCCACCCACAGGAATCATATTGAAGGCAAGAGGCCTGGGTGATTCTATGGGCATATAGCTGTTAAGTAGGATGACTGAAATATTCCGCTCCAGTTGCTTAATGGTTGGTACATCTTTGAACTGCTTAGCGAAGTGTCTCTGCAACATCTGATCCTGGGTAGGATAGTACCAGAACTTGCGCATCACTTCCTCTATAAACGAACTGTAAACGTTGTCAATACGTTCCGTGAGCGACATCCGGTCTGTGTACGGCTTCCATCCGTGAGAGACATACGACCAAGGATTGACAATGCCCGTTAAGGAAGTCAGATAATTAGAAAAACCAAAAGTAGTGACGGTAATGATTGGTATTTGATAGAGATGGCCAAGGAAGAGGGCTCCCTCATTGTAGAACTGTTCGGCCAGAAGCAAGTCGTATTTGCCGACCTTGTCCTTGGCATTAATCAAATCGAGAACTTCCTTCTGCTCAAAGGCAAAGTTGGTGCTGCCCAAGCCCATGTGATAGGCCATCCTGAGGAACGTGACAGTGTCGACATCTGTCATGTCAAGTGCAGATTTCGCATTGACCATACCCAAAACTGGAATCGAAGTTTATTATAGTAAGCGGTTGGTTAAACTCAATTTTCCTTGCCAATAGACTTACTTGAGCCCCAAATATCGTATTGGGGAATTAGAACCTCTTTGTAATTGGAGCCCAGGTTCTCCTTGGCCAATGAGAATGGCGTGATGAATGTCACCTCGTCTCCTCTTTGCACCAGCTCTCTGATAAGGGCGTTGGTAATCATAAAGTGACTTTTACCGGGAAAGAAAAACGCTGCCAGGATTCGGGATCCATCTCCGATCTCCAAGTGCTGCAGGGCCACAAGAGACAGCAGCAATAGTTTGAAGGCGCTTTTCGGCTGCTGAAGGTCAAATTGAAAGGTTATTAAAAAATTCAGAACAATAGAAAGTATGTTACTGTAAATAGATTTGTAATCTTCGCATTATCATTACTGTTATAGCTCAATTGTAAGTCTTATCTGTCCACTAATTACGACGTGCTTGAGGCGTTTTCTTTATCGTATACCTAGCTACAACTCTTAATTTTTACTTCACTTTTCTAATAGTTTCTAATGTGACATTCGCTGACACCATAGATTTAAATATATTTAGATTTAGAATATTTATATAGTATAGTTTAGTATAGTTATTTTTTATCGAAACGGTTTATTCGTTTGCAAACGTTTGGGGAGAAAAAGAGACAGAGTGCTGCAAATGTTGAAAAATGAGGCGAACACAGAAATCTTGTAGTATTTTTTTTTCAAATTTTATGCTAATTTTCTCTTCTCTTTAAAGCAAAAAACCGGTTAAATATTTTGTTGCCCAATATTTTAGCTTATAAATATTCATGTTTTACATAAGTATAATTTTAGTTTATTTTAAAGCACTTTTATTGCCTCTGCTGCCTTAGGTAAGTTCTCTGGCACACAATTTATTTCATTTATTCAACTTATGCTTGATTAATTCGCCTACCATTTTCAATTTATACGGAACACTATGTGCTTTGCTACGATTTCGGCCGACCGATCGGCGCAGCGATTCACAACAGACTGAAACGCGCTGCCGGCAAATATTCCTATATATATATATATAGCATAAATATCGGTGTGGACGTCTATTGTGAAACTCGTTGAGCATTTTGTTTTTACTCAATTCAAATAGTCGGTCATTCATTGATAAGCTATGCCACGAAAACTGCTTATTGGTAGACTTGATAAGGAAGCAAAGTCAAGTCTTGAGTTTATATAATAGAAGCCTCATTTAACTTTGACTATAGTGTAATCACATAGATAAGTGCTCTGTTGGATAATTGTGATTGATAAACTGCTACTGCTATCTGCCCACAATCTATGTCGAATGTTTACAGGGTGTATACAAACTCATGCTTAACTTTAAATTGTGATTTTGTTTTTGTTAGCTCTGTTTGGCCGATGAGTCGACAGTTTTTGCAAGTGTGCGAAGTGAATTGTAATCGGAGATGTGTCAGGAATACGAATATATTACAAAGATTGACACGCGGCAATTATCAGCTGTTTATATAGACAATATATACATAAGTATATGACAATATATGAATGTTAAGTATTTTTATTAATCGTAATTACACCTCCAGTATTGATCGATTAACTTAACTTAATGACTTTTGGATTTCCTGTACTTCCTGTCGCTCCCTTGGAGTAAGCGTATGGCCAGCAAGAGGAGCAGTATGCCAGCCAGGCCAATGGCTGCCACAAAGCCAATCACATCCAGCAGATAGAACTGATACCAGCTGAGATCGAGACCAGCGGATCGCATGTGGGCTGCGCCCTTGTGCCGGATCACATACTCGATCCAGTAGACGGCGCTCCTGCGTGGCGGCAGCGGACGATCCCTGAAGATGCGAGAGACGCGCTGCACATTGTCCGCGTAGCTGGCATTGTGGATGAGCTGCAGCAGCGAGTCCCGCAGCAGTTGCTCCGTTATGGACTGAAAGTGTAAACTAATGCCATAGCCACCAAGCACCGCCTTGTTCATGTTCAGATGCTGCGGACAGAAAGAGGCTTAACAGAAGTATCAAAATGTAATATCGATGAGTTACTCACTTGGTCACAGTAGAAGGGGATGCCCAGCATGGGCACGGCGTAGTGCACTCCCTCCTGGGTGCCAAAGAGTCCGCCGTGGGTGATGAACGCCTTGACGTTCGGATGGGCCAATATGTCCGCCTGTGGCAGCCATTTGCGTATCATCACATTGGGCGGCAGCTGACCAATAGACTCGTCCTCGAACTTCCACAGCACGCGCTGCTTCATGGAGCCAAAGACATTGAGGAAGAGCTGCAGCATGTGCGTGGGCATCTCCTTGCTCTGCACATTGCTGCCTGGAATGGGAGCAGAGAGTGTTGTTAAGTATGGAGCAGGAGTACCAATAACGGAAATGCCATCGCACTTGCCCAGGCTAAAGAAGATGGCGCCATCTGTTGCCCCATCGAGAAAGCTTTGCATGTCCTTTGGCAGCTGCCTGGGCGGATAGATGTGCATGCCACCCACCGGTACCATTGCGTCCACAGTGGGACGTGACGTTGTCAGCGGTGCGTGACTGTTGAGCAGCATCACCGAGATTTGTTTCTCCATGTGCCTGACCTTGGGCACCTCGGCTGCGGACAAGCCGGGCAATATATTAATATATTCTCTAAGACAAATGTTGCCGCACTTACCCAAAACTTGGCCAAAGTATTTCTCGGTGATGGCGTCCATTTTGGGAAAGTAGTTCAATAGTCGATCCAAGTCCTCGTACAGTGAAACATACGCATTGTGCACACGCTCCATGAAAGACATGCGATCGGTGAACGGCATAAAGCCGTGCGGCACAAAGGACCAGGGCGTAATCAGACCCATCATCTGGCTCATGTGATTCTCATAGCCGAGAGTGCTGGTCGTCACAATGGGTATCCTGTACTTGTGGGCCAGTGCCAGGAAGGCCTCCTGATAGAACTGCTCGGCGAGTAGCAGATCGAAGACGCCCTCCGTCTGGCTCGCATGGATCAAGGCCTGCACCTTGGGCTGGCGCAGCGCATGCTCCGTGGTCTTCAGTCCAATGATCTCCAGCATCTTCAGAAAATCGTAGTTCTTCATGCGCGTCAAATCGAACAGATGCTGTACACCAAAGTTGAGCTTCACTGTGGTGAATGGGCAGGAGTTACTTGTTGCATTTGATTCTGCTTCTGCTGCTCACCATCATGCCAGAAGTCGTAAACCGGGTCGATCAGCAGCTCCGTGTAGTTGCTGCCCAGCTGCTCGGAGGCCAGCGAGAAGGCGGTGATCATCGTGACGCGGTGTCCACTTGCCACGAGCTCCTTCACCAGTGCCGTGTGCATCATGAAATGACTCTTGCCTGCTCTCAGGTCAGTCTCAGCGAATTAGTGGCAGTACAGTGAAGCTGCTTACCTGGGAATGCGTACACAGCCAAAATGTTAGCTGGTCGTGCAGCGGGTAATGCGGACAAGGCGCAGCACAGTAATGCGAGTCCCAACGACTGTGGCTTCATTGTTGGAGTCTAATGAGAAGTTGTAACTATGCCTTTAACTATATTCTAGACAAAATCTTGAATGAAAATTTAAAACTTTTCCGTTTTTCAACGGATGACCTCTTCACGCTACAATTCACGATCAACTAAAATGCGATTGAGACGCTCACAAATAGAAGAAATGTGCATTGGATGCTAGCTATCAGAAATGCAGTTTTTGTGAGTTTATTTACTATCGTTCATAAATACTCTGTAACAATTCAAATAGAAGAGGAGTATGCCTTTATAAATGATTATTGTTTAATTTGTATTATCTTTAATATAACTTTAATCTTTTGCTAGATGCTCTATTTAACTAATTCAAGGCTGACAATTTCTTAATCCTAGATTAAAATTAGGTCCAAGCGGCTAGCTATCTTACACTGCGTAGCCGGGCATGCTCGGCTAATATTTAAATTACCTATCAGTTTATTTCAATAACGTTTCTCACTGTCGCAGCGAGTCAGTTAAACATTCAATTAAATTCATTACGGCAAACAAATGCATTTCAACTCGACTGCCTTTCGGCGAGTGCATCTAAGTGCGCAGTTATCTAATGCAAACGCAGCCTCCTGTACATTGCCCTGTTATATACCCTCTAAGATTGTTTTAGTATAAGTATGAATCGTTAAATTGTATTAAGTTAAGTAATAAGTCTTCTTTTATCTGAGCTAAGATCTAATTTATATTTATACTTCTCATAAATCTGTATAATTTAACAAAAAAACAAACAGAAAATTACAGGGTATTGATTTCATACACATTTCGGACTGAGTTTGACGAAAATCAAGTTACTTAATAATTAAATAACATTTAAAGCTATGCATGTTATTTTTATTTTTCCCAGTCATATTTTTTGTCAACTTACACGTGCGCTAGGCTCGACTGACTACAGAGTTTGTTAGCCTATAAACAAGTAAGGAACATTATTCCCAGTATAATTATAAATAAATATAAATTAAAAGCAATCAACCAACAATGATAATGATATCCTTAGCAATCATGCAATTGCAATAATGCCTTTGATAGCATTCATGATAATAACTTTTGATTTTGTAGTAAATAAATGGTTGTAACAATAAATATATTTATATAAATAAAAACACAAATTTTGCGTTTTTTATTATCTTAGTTATATAAGAAAATACATCTGGTTGCTTAATACCTTTCATATCGAATTAAGAATTCAGTTTAGCAAAGTTTACAACCAGCTGAATTTTAGTACATAACCAAAAATCGTTGCATACTTTTTGGATAAACATAGAATAAAAATTCAAGTATAAATTAATTGCATACTTTTAAGAGCCACTATTAATTAACTGCAGCCTTTTAATAACTTAAAATATTTTCGTTTTCAGCTGACGCCGAATGCATTCTGGTTCAATAAGAGGGTAGATGAACAGGTTCATCTGATATAGATTGATACCGCCTTACGAACGGATTTGGTGGGCCTATTGATCGTCATTAAAATATTGTTATGTCCTTTGAGAAACTGAAGTTATTTTTGAATAACAAAACTGCTAAAATTTATGTTTTCTGTTTAATAACGCTTAAAATAAGAAAATGCCAGCATAAAATTGCAAGTCCTTTGGTGATATTTATGGATATGGCCTAATGTTGACTTGGTTTTAAAGCAAACAAATTGCGAAAAAAATAAATTAACCCATTAAAAACTGATAGAAGAGACATTATTTTGTTTGCCTGGTATTCAAGAAAACACTTAAAAATTTGATTTTTGCATTTCCAATGTATTTTATTGTGTTTCATTTATATATTTTGTATTTTTGTTAATGCTAATATTAGGTGGTAGGCAATAGGCAATTACATATATATAAATATGTGTATTAATATATGTTTGTATATATTTTAAGATACATATATATATTTATTAGGATTCGTAATTAGATAACGAAGCTGCTTGTTTAGTCATAGGTAGTAAGTACTGTACATTAGGAAATATTAATGATATTTAAGATATAATTTGTTTTTTATTTTTTAATTTTCGATTTATACAATACAAAAATCACATGCGATTTATTGTTGTGTGTAAATTAAAGCAACTTTTGAATAGATTTAGAATATTATGCTATAAAACTCACTGCTGGCAATTAACAAACTCGTTTTCCGACCAAAAAGTGCATATGTTATCTTAATTTTCATTTCCAATTTGCATTTTCCATTGCATTTTCAATTTTCAATTTTCAATTTGAAATTTTAGTTTCATGCACAAACGTTGAAAGCAATTTGTGGTCGAGTTGTTGGGCGGCTAAAGGCTTAGTTAGTAAAAAGGGGAGGGGCAAGGTGCACATGTATTGCTTATGTTATTAGCCTAGGCCTTAATCTACGAAGGGGGCTTTAGCGGAAATCCAATTTATTGTACGTGGCTGCAGGATGAGCAAGACGAACAGGCTGCTGCCTAATTGTGGCTGCTTCTCTTTTATAATAAATAGCTGCTGCCGCAGGCGCTGTGTGGCAAATGTTGCACATTCCGTTGATGTACACACATTTGCACACTTGCAACACACTCACGACGTGCCATATGAATCCATATACACATGTGTGTGTGTGATTGCGCCTGCTTTCCTTCTTGTGGCTTTTTGCAAACAAACAAAAATGTGAACAGGAAAGAAAATAAGATGAGGCTCTCATAAATAATGCCCAGCTCATAACTAAGACGCGGCCCCATTCCTCATCCAGTGCTTGCTTGGTCCCGCGTTGGGGCATGTGGCACGTGCTTCGAATCCGCGCCGCACTATATATACTTGGATATATATCGCTTCTGCACAAGTCGGCCAGCCTTGCGCTTTAGTATGGTGAAGCGTATTAACTGCTAATCGCTGAAATGCGGCGATTGCGGCGGCACACGTGGATAAAGCTGCATGAGTAAGAGAGCGATAGAGAGAGAGAGATAGAGAGAGAGAGATTTGATTAGGTGCTGTCGGGATTAAGAAATATATTGCAGCCTACCCCAAGCAAATTGCGTGGCACGTAGCCCTCCTCGCCAGCAGCATTTCGTGCCCACCACCATTCGTTCTCGGCATCGTCACCCTTCCGGAGCACGATCAGTGGCTCGTTGACATGGAAGCTGAGCTCGTCGCTGTTCTGCGCCTCGTATGAGAATACGGCGTAGACGTCGCCGTTATGCAGTATGCCCAATTTCTCCTGAATGCCTAAAGATATATATAATATATTCATATATAATATATTTATCATTATTTATTTTATATACTTACTGTACAAATACTCGGAGCAGCCATCAAAGCCCTCCTCATCCTCCTCGCACTTTTCCGCTGGCGTCTCGTGGTCGGACAGCGTGGAGGCAAATAAGCAGGCGCCGCTCTCCACCAGAAACTTAACCATGTTCAAGTTATTGCAGCTGGCGGCGCAGTGCAACGGCGTCCAGCCATCCGAATCCTGGGCATTTACGTCGCAGCCAAACTGGACAAGGAATCTGCAAGTGTCATGAAAATTGATTATATTAAGGACTTCAGCATTTGGTAGACATTTGAACCTACTTGACTATGTCAAAGTGTCCGGCACAGATGGCATTGTGCAGCGCCGTGATGCCCTCGTCGTTGGCCGCGCTGGGATTGGCCACCTGCATCGCAGTCTTCTTCACCAGCTCCAGTTCGCCCTCGAGGCTGGCGTCCAGCAGCAGCGCCAGCGGATCAAAGCTCACTCGACGTGCCAGCTTCGGTTTGCTTGCGGCACGCTCCTTGAGGCTGCTGCCACTGCTGTTGACCTCCACTTGGCTGACCAGACGATCGGGCTCATCCACGCTGGAGCTGCTCTGCGAGTTGCTATTCGGCGATTGCTGTGGCGATTCCACTGAGCCTCTGTTTGCCTCCGGCTGCAAGGGTCGTTGCATCTCCTTCGGCTGTTGTTGGCCGGCCTCTGGCTTGCGTGGCAGCTGCTGCGTCCCAGCCTTGGCCACGCCCCCCACTGGCATTGCCTTCAGCCTGGGCGGCTGCTCGAAGATGGGCTGCTTGCGTATGGTCAGCGGCTTTGCCTTAATGGGCAAATTGTCGTTGATGTTGAGCGACTGCAGCCCAAAGGTGGGCTGTGTGCCACTTGCTCCTGTCACCTGCACCTGCACCTGCGTCTGCGCCTGTGGCAGTGCCTTGCCGACTGAGCTGGACGTGGCCGTCGATGCACCAGCGCCTGGTGATCCGTTGTGCTCGCTGGGCAACTCCGTGGGTGACATTTTGCTGGGCTTGGGAGGCAGCGCGGGTCGCGGATCAGCAGAAGCGGGATTCACCACATTGGGCGCCACTCGATTAACCTTGGGACTGTAGTTGATCATCTTGGGTATGGCGCTGCCTCCGCTGCCGCTGCCGCTGCCGCTGCCGCTTCCACTACTGCTGCTGTTGCTCAACGAGGTGGGCGCGACGCTGCTGATGGGCTTCCTTGGTGGCACCGCCAAATTGCCCACCTGCACTTGCAACGGTTTGGTGTTGCTGCTGTTGCTGCTGCTGCTGCTGCTGCTGCTGGCGGCGACTGACGTATTGGACACGGCCATGGCAACGGACTTGCTGACCGCGCCCAGCGGCATGCTGTGTACCGTTAGCTGCTGCTGCGTGTTCCGCTCCGAGAGCGTCTCGCTGGTCACAGATATCTCGTTCTTCTTGGCCCCAGCTTCTGGGGATTCCTTCGCCTGCTGGTTCAGCTTGTTGATCAGCGCCGATGCGGAGCTGCTGCTCGAAATACTCTTCGGTATTTTGCTGGCATTGGCTGTGGCAGCGGGCGAAGTGGTTGTTGTGGTTGTTGCTGATGTCGCTGCCGCTGCTGCCGCTGCTGAGGCCTCTGCTGCTGCTGCCGCCGCTGCTGCCGCTGCTGCTGCGGCTGCTGCGGCTGCTGCTGCCGCCTCTCTATCCCGCTTTTTGGGACCGACCTCGGCATAGATGTGCGTGGTGCTGTCCATGGCTTCCGTTTGGGCCTGCTTCCGCATCTCCGCCTCCGACTTGGCCGCCGTGAGTAGCTTCTTGGCCAGCTTTGACTCGTCGCTTTCGCTGCTGCCGTTCGCGTTTGATGGCGCTGGAGCTTGCGCTGGAGCTACATTACTGCTGGGATAGAAGTTCTGGCCAAGCGGTAGCTTAACGTGGCTGTGGGTCAGGTCCTGGATGAGCTGATTCTGCTGATTGGTGTTAGCGGTGGCTGCCGCATGCTTTAGCATGTTGCCCGCGCTCAGGTAGTTCGCCGTCGAGGTAATTGTCGACTTCTGGGGCGTGTGTATGAACGGCTCCACGGCGGCCACGTTGACACTGCCACGCGCCATGGCACGTTCGGCGGCACGACCTGCGGCTGCCGCAGCGGCAGCTGCTGCCAGCTGATTGACTTGCTTCTGCAGGAGCTGCTGCTTCAGGGCTGCCACGCCTCCGTGCTTGGAGGCGGGTGCCGTGGACTGTCGTTGTTGCTGCTGCTGTTGCTGTTGTTGTTGCTGTTGTTGCTGTTGCTGTTGCTGTGCGACAGCGGCAGCTGTGGCAGCCAGCAACTGTGCGGATGGCACGTGCAACTGTTGCTGTTGTGTAGCTGCTTGTTGTTGTTGCTGCTGCTGCTGTTGCTGTTGCTGTTGCTGCTGCTGCTGTTGCTGCAGCTGTTGTTGCTGCTGCTGCTGTTGCTGTTGCTGGTGATGTGTGTTTGCCTGCTTTTTGCGCTGCAACCGCGTTTGTAACTCGTAGATGCGCTGATCAACGGAACGCAGTTCCGCCTGCCGCTGCTGCAGCGCCTCACGTTGCATGTGCAGCCGCGCATCCTGCTGCAAGGAAAGCTGATTGCGATACTGAAATGGAACAAGCAATAGTTCTTAATTAGCGTTTGGCACTGACCCAGACAAGTTTTCTTCTTCACGCACCATCAATTCGCGTCGCAGCTTCTCGAGCTCCCGCGAAGCCTGCGGCGGCAGAGCCTGAGTCGCGGTTTGGCCCGTTGCGGCCAGCAAATTGACAGGACATCGTCGGTCGCGACGCAGCTCCTCCAGTTGGCGTGTGAGTGCCTCCACCTTGGCCACCGCCAGACTGAGCTCCTTCTCCTTTTCGCTGAAGAGCGCACGAATCGAGTCCAAGTCATTGCCTAAGCACAAAAGTTAAACGGATTAGTCCAGAGTCAAGGCTGTGATGTAGGTTTCCGCTCACCAGCACCAACCCCAACCCCAACCCCAACCCCTGAGCCCCTCCACCCTTCAACCCTAATGAAGTTAGCGCAGTTTGAGGCTAATTGAAGACGGCTGGACACAGGTCTTTAATGGGGTCGCCGCTTAAATACGCTCTACAAAGCTGTTTAGCTTGAGTTTTCCTTCCAGGAAATTTCCTTTCCCTCTCTTACCGTTTTTCTTGCCAGCTATTCGTGCGGAACCCTTTTATGCATATATTTTATTTTAATAGTAGGCATATTTGTGTTAATTCACACCTTAAAACATTTGCAGCGTCTGGTCACACATGCCGCTGAGTAGGGTCCTGCGCATCCGCCGGATGCTGTCTGAACTAATTATCGCCCAACAAGGCGCAACTGAAACCTCATTAACATAACATCCTAGTCAGCGGGTGTGCGTGTCCCGTGTTTGGCTGTGTCTGCGTCTGTATGTGTGAGTGTGAGTGTGAGTGTGAGTGAGAGTGACGTGGCATAAATCGCCAATGCCAACACAGTCAATGCCAACAACAATAATTGAGACACCTGCAGTGGGAAACTAGAAGATACCCAGTAAGCAGTGTACCTATTTATAACAGGAATTATTCGAAATAAGTTTGGAATAATGTTTATAAACATGAATAGCCTTTTATGGACATACGGCAGACTTATCCCAAAAAATCAGAATTAAGTATTCAAGTAAAAAAGTTATCGACATAAGTCCAATATAAGAGTCCTAAGATCTAAAATAAAACAATACTACTGAATAAAACAAAAAATAAATTTAAAACAAATTAAATATTGAAAAGCAAATGAAAATAGATGAACGATATTTATCGATTGGGTCAATGGGTTTTTGATAGACTAACATATTTCTTTTCCCCAAGAGCAAACATAATTTACTGACTTAACGATTTTCATTGTCTGTCCATCTTTAAATACCCTTCTCAAAGATACTTTTAATGGGTATTGGTTATAACAAGGCCATCAAGAAGGATAACATCTTTGGCAGGGCAGCTCAAGAGCCACCCACAGGCAATCATAAAGGACAACAAAGTGCCACACATACATAAATTAAATTCACACACTCGCAACCGCACACACACACTCGCAGACACACGCAGATACACACACATACACACACAAGCTGAGGTAGCGCCACTCAACAAGATTTAACACATGTTAATCCCGCAGTCCCAGCTCGGGCTCCACGCCCACTAAGCGCGCTTGTCGTGCATGCGGTGCTTAACTCAATTGGACCCATCTTCACTTTGTAGTTGCCCTGCACTTGTTTCCCCACACCCAAGTGTTATCCCTCACACACTATCCACACACCTTGTCCCTTCCCCTTCCCCTTCCACTTACTCGTTACCCATTACCCGTTACCCGTTACCCCGTAGCCTTTTGCCATATACTCACTCAGTGTTACGTTGTAGGTCTTCTGGAGATCCACTTGACCCCGAAGCGCGCGTAAGCGTCGCAGCTTGGACTCCTGCGCCTCCACACGCTCCCGCAGCCGACGCAGTCGCTCCCCCTCAGCGCTGGCCACCGCGCTGCGAACCTCCTGCGATTTGAGGAAGCGCAACCGTTGCTCCTTTGTGGCCAGCAGCTGGTGCTGGCTGTCGATTTGCTGCTGCTGTCGCAGTGCCATCGCCCGCAGTTCGGCTGACGTCAGCCTGCTGGGCACCTGCATGGATGAAGGATATACAAGTGGGTGGGATTAGTGGATTATACTGCTCATAAGTGGGTGTCGCTCTCTTTTCCTCTGTTCGTTTGAGACTTTTAGTGTATGCGTGTGTGTGTGTGTGTGACTGTCCGTCCGTGTGCACAGATCGTTAGAGATTCAACTGCGGATAAGCTGTTCGAAAGGTGTCATTGGCGTTGTCGTTGTCGTTGCCCCGCCCCCGCACCGCCCCTTCACGAGGCGTCAAAGTGAAAATGAAATTTCCACAATTTATAAACGTTATCTGCAATCGTTACCTTTAGCTTAGCTCAGCTCAAGTCGACTCGAGTCGAGTCGAGTCGAGTTGTCAACATCCACTCCTGGCCGCAGTCGCGGTCACGGTCACGGCCCGCTGTCAATCCCCACCCCCAGTTCATCCCTGCTTCCCTCTTCTGTTGCAATAAATCAAGTTATGTTTATGTGTGTGAAAAATGAAAGCTAATTTGCTACCTTTTTATTTAGGGCCAAGCGAAAAACCAAAAGACAAAAAAGAATAAAAAATTGGAGAATAACAAAAGAGACGTTCGCATAAATAGATTAAAGTTGGCTTCTCTTTTGCCTTCATTTGATTTGTAGCTACTTAATCGTGCACTGGGCATAAAAATAAATGCGGAGAGTGAATGTTAGTTCTTTTGAACTAGTTCCCAGTTCAGCATATTAGGTATATCAAGTGAAACATTTCTTTCTAAGCCTAATGGATTCGTAAGTCTAGATAAGCAAATATTATTTATGGATAAAACTTTTAACAACTTTTGAATTGGTTTCATATACAAACTTCATCAAAATTTGTTTTTAATTCACTTAAAATAGACAAAAATGTCTGCCTTTCAGCACTTCACAAATCAACTTTGAATGAGTCAGAAACTTGTTCTTAATGCAAGTTAAAACTTCTTTGAACAGGTTCCCTAGACTATAAATGCTGGGTATACCAATTCGAATCTTTCTTTTTTGCTTTTTACATACATATGTTCAATGTTTCATGAATCGAATATAAACCTTTTAAATTAAGATTCAATGATGGAGAATATAATAAATGATAATTAAATAAAATCACCAAAGAAAAAGTCTTGTTGGCATTGATTTCGCTCAGTGTAGTAGATGGTTTGCAGTTTACTTACGTTAAGCTTCGGTTCGGATGTCACCACCCGTGTGGGACTGTGGATGCCGGCGGTGCTGCCAATGCCACTCCCACTACCACAGCTGCCGTTGCCGCTGATGGAGGACCTGGAGGCGGGCATTAAGGAGGCGGGCGGCATTTTGGGCAGATTACCCGACACGGGCCGACACACGCAGGTAAGCATCGTCAATAAGGCTCAACTCTTTCGATTTACGGTTTTTGGTTTTGGTTTTTTCGGTTTTCGTCTTGTTTTTCACTTTTTCACAGATATTGACTTTGATTTCGTTAGCGTTACGAATTTGCCTTCGAAAAACTGTCACACCTTTTTTTTGTGCTGAGGCACTTTTCTATCCTATCGTCTGTTTGTTTTTTTTTTTTGTTATTGTAGTTGCGCTTTTTATTTCAGCTTCTTGATTTGCTTAAAAATGCTCTCGCAGCTGTAATATTTACGTGTGTGGCATGCGGCTTGTGTCCTTCGTCCTGCGACAAGAGCTGCTGCTACTGCTGCTGCAAATTTGTTTTTATTGTTGCAGATATATAACGAACGTGTAACCATGACTTGCAAGCAACTCCCCCAGGCACCTCCCTTACCACCCGTTGTTGCACTTGCCACGCCCCCCCTGCAGAGAAGCGCAGTCTGCGACCAGCTGCCTTCGCTGTGTACTCGTTAATGGATTTTCAATTCAGCGCCTGATTGAAAGCATACTTTGTACCCAGCAAGTGTGAGTGTGTGTGTAGTGTGTAGTGTGTGTAGTGTGTGTGTAGTGTGTGTGTGTGTGTAGTGTGTGTGTGTGTAATGTGTGTAGTGTGTGTAACGTTTGTCATGCGAGTGTTGGTTGTCACTGGCAACGGGCAGCGTCAACAGCCGTGACAACAACAGGCGCTCAATGACTCCCAGCACGACAGCCATAACAATTAAAGAGTGCTGCAACGCAGGCAGCCTCGACGCACAGATACCCTGTACGCCGTAAGTCGAGCCTTACAACATAATGTGTACAAAAGATGAATTTAATAATATTGCACAGAACTTTAAGCTTTTATTCTTCTAATAGTTTTTGCATCTTTTTCAATGCACGACTGCAGGCTGCCCTGTAAGATGTGCAGTGCATCAAAGTAGCTCCAAACTAGCTGAACTTCTTCTTACATCTCTACCCCTTTCCATCACAATAGTGCGACACTTAAGAACACAATTGACATGGCTCCGAGATACCCATTAAAACATAAATCACAACAAAAACATGTCGCCAACAAGTTCTCACCCTCCTCTACCCCTTCTTCACACGACCCTAGACCTCAACTTCCTGACTTGGGACGGGCTTCCCGACTTGCTTCCCTACTTGTTTCCTTATGTAGGGCATATCTAACTAACAAGAACAGTTAAGTTAACGGCTCTGTTGCGTGTGCATAATCACTCGCACTTGCAAAATAAGAGCGGGTCAAACAACAGTTAATGCAAGTCAAATAGCCAAGCGACAAACACCGAGCCACTAAAAACGTGGCGGCTATGTATTATAAATGAGGCGGGGCTACGTCCGCCCAAGTTACACACACACACACACACACATACGGAGAGACAAACAGAAGCAACTAAACACTGTGCAAACAACAAAATGTCGTCATGTGTTGTTGGCAAATGGAAAATGAATGCGACGAGCAACTAACGAGGCGTAGGCGAGCTGCAGATAGAGGAGGGGTTGGCGGAGGGGGATAGGTGGGGTTGGGGAGTGGGGCGTTGTGAAACGTAACGTCTGCTGCTTGACATGTCAGCAGCTGCTGGCTGCACAATTGGCTTTGGTCACACTGGCGCACAGCCATATTGATGGGCCACACTCGACAGTCGATGAAGTCATGTGGAAGAAGTGTGGAAGAAATGCGGCAGCGGGGAGGAGGAGGGGATCCTTAATCAATGGCAGGCAACAGAAATTGCATTTCGCAAAAGCATTTTGAAGCTGCGAAAGGACGCGAAACACGCAACCAAAGTATCAATTTATGGCGCTTTTATGGCTAATATAAGGTCATACATGTGCACAAAAGCAAGGACAAAAGATGAAGAGCAGAAGAAGAACAAGAACGAGGAGAAGAGCACCAACAGCAGGCACTGAATGAAAGAAGAAGAAGCACAATCAGGGCCGCTTGTAATTTGTCCAATTTGATTGATTGATTCGCTGTAGTCGAGTTTTTTTTATTTCTTTTATTTTATTTTTTTTTTTTTGGGCAGAATTAAGAAGCTCAAAATACCAACTGTCAACAAATATGTCCACACAGGCACAACCTCCTTCTCAAAGAATGAATGAGAGAGAGAGAGAGAGAGAGAGAGAATGCCACATGCCTCCTTTCGTACAGTCCAGTTAAACTTTTTGTAACTCTCATCGATTAAAGACAACATTTTGGCTGCGCATATTTCCCAATTAACAAAGTTTGTCACAATAACTCGCTGGCATCTCGATCATGCAACATGGAATGTGCCTCAAGCATTCTGTCAGCCATTTATGCCGCGACACGAGGCACAAGAGAGCTTTCAGCGGAAGGGAGTCGGATAAAGAGGGAGTGTGGGGGATAAAACTTTAGCCAAGGAATTTCAAACATTTTTGCTGGCTAAGCACTACATAAAGTACAAAAAAACGCAACTATTTATGTTGCATAAAGTGGTTAGAGGCGGGGGAGTGGCACGTAGAAGGGAGAGGGGTGGGCCAGCTGCTAGGGGAGTGGCACAGCCAATATAATTGTACATTGAAAGGCGTCCACGGAGCCGTTGGCGTATGCTGTCGTCATAGATATAGTATTGTTGTTGCTCCTATTGTAGTTGCTGTTTTTGTTGTTGGTGTTGTTGGAGCAACAAGCATTTTATTGATTTTAGCCCTTTTTAGCAGCCACCCGTGGGGCCGCGTCTAGTTGCTGCATTGAGTCAGTGAGCGGGTGTAGAGCGAGAAGAAAGAGAGAAAGCGGGTAGCGAGCGCTGCTACCCTGCGGCCAAGGGCTTGGGGCTTGGAGCTTGGGGTAGATTGGTTGTCCCACCTCGGGGCTAGCTTCGCGTGCGCGCACGTTTATTGCTAATTTTTTTGTACTTTTCGTTCGCGCTGTTTTTTGTTGGCGTTTCTGCTTTGTACTTCCATTTTCCATACCCTAACATTAGGTATTTGCATTTTTAACACATTTATAAAGAAGAAGAAGAAGAACAGTGGAAAGGGTACAATTTATTATCTATTAGCTACTTAGGCTTGTGCAGCCAGTGTTGCAAAACGACTTACGGAACTATTTAAGTTTATAATTCCAGCCAGAAAAGTTGCCGGACAACTTTTCCCGTAAACTTTTCCCTCAACAATAAACTTAATTTATATAAAAGGAAACTAACTTCCACTTAAGATTTCGATAAATATAGCTTAAGATGTTAGTCATTATATTAGTCGACTTGGCAGATGAAGCAGGGGTTAGTGAAGATTCGAACTTTCGGCTTTCCATCTAAAAATTAAGTGCAGAATGTACAAATATATTCTCTGACTGAACTGAAATACAATTCTACGATATACTACAAGATTTCTATAATTAATATTAAATTTGCTTTAAATTTTAGTTACTGTTTCGGATTAAGTTCCGATTACCCGCTTGCATATAATAGGAGTTGCTTAGACCAGAACTGATAAAATAGGAAAGTTCCATTAAATGTAAATTCCATTAGTGGTAAGTGGTATATATATATATATATATACTACACACATGTATTACCCTTATATATTTTATTATATTATAGCAACATTGTAATAGAGTATCACATATTCGTTGCTTTGATGTTATCTGGATTTCATTGTAGTTGAAATGTCGCGCTGTTAAGTTTCTCAAAGTTGATGATGCTGCGTCGTACTGAATACAGTTGCTGTCACGTCCTTGCTGCACATTTTGAAATCGATTACAAACAGGATATGCACAGCGGAAGTGTGTTTTATGAGAGAGGGAGAGAGAGAGCTAGAGTAGAAGGGGGAGCGAACATCAGCTGAGGCGATTAGCTGGCCAGGAAGTGCAGGACTTGCAGCTCCTGCCACCACTCCTGCTGTTGCTGTTGCTGTTGTTGTTCATATTGCTGCTCGTGCTGCAGTTGCAGGTGTGGCATCGGCCCAGGGGCATGCAACCCCGGAGAGCTCGGGCTGATGTTTAATGAATTTGCATGGAATCGAAGATCTGGCATCGAGCATGAGCAATTTGTGTGCTGAGTGTTGTGTGCAACAATGTGAGCAGAGGGGCTGAGCAAATGGCGACCGTGTGGCAGCCACCTGGTGGCTAGTTGGTTGGCGCAGCAATGCGACATGGGTACACAGTTCAGTTGCTTTGTGGGTCGCACACAATCCCCTCCTCTCTTTCTCACTCGCACCTTCACTTCTGCCCCTTCTACTTCGTCTTATCCTGTTCAGAAAAAAAAGGCTTGTTCCAAGTGGTTTCAGTTGTGAGTGGCTTTTGCTGTGCAGCAAAACTTTTGCACACTCACGTGTTGTGCGTGTGTGTGTGTGTGTGTGTGTGTGTGAATGGGTGTGTGTGTGGGCATGTGTGTGCATTGGGTGGCTGAGCGGTTGGGTGCTTAAGTTGTCGCTCACGCGAAGCTGTTCGCATTTAGAGGCCAGTTGATGTGCTCAACGTTTCGCCTGATGTCCGGTGGTGCAAGCGAGTGGGTGGTGGGGCAAGTAGTGGCTGCGGCTTGTGGTTTGTTCAATGGTTTCAGTTACGATTCGGGGCTGGGCTTGGGTTCGAGTTCGGGTTTCGGTTCTTATTTGTGTTTGGAACCAGGACGCGTTGTAATTTCTCTGAGCGTCATTCGACGTTTCTTTTTTTTCGCCTCTCAGTTTTTATATATTCCATCATTTCTTCTTTTTGTTTTTTTTTTTTCCAGTTTTGCCCATTTTTTTTTTTTTTTTCTTTGAGGTCAGCCGCCTGACGATTTCGTGCCAAACGCTTAACACTCCACAAAGTTGCGAGTTGAAGCAATTTTACGCAAGAGTAATTAAAGCGCAGCGAGCGAGAAAGAGACCGAGGAGGTGGGAGAGAGAGAGAGAGAGAATGAGAATGAGAGGAAAATGGAGGTAGGCTGTTCTTGGTTACACGTGAGCGGGTGAGCAGGTCAACAGCGGCTGTTTATTTGGTAAGGCTGGAAAAGCGAATTAAATTGCCCCAGCCTCAAGGTCGAACAATTGAATTCGAAACACCAATTAAAACAGCAAATGAAATTCTCTCCCTTCAGATTAATTACGCACCAAATGAGTCGCTACTCAATACAAATGATAATGTTACGCTTTTCACTGCGCCTTATTGATTTCCAACTATACTGAAATATTCTATACCGAAGGCTAGATGTTCATGTTTAGCCTTAGAGGCTAATGGATATTTAGTTATACTATACATCAAATAAAGTTGATTTACAAGAATTGCTACTGAAAAGCAGACTTTCGATTGAGAGAGAAGCTTTGTTGACTAACTGTTTAATTATTGAGGGTCTAAACTTGTTGACCAACACTTTGGACAACATTTTCAGAAATATGAACTTCATAAAAAGTTTTAGGTTGCATATAAAGTTCTTATGAATATGCTCAATAAGGCAGAACTTTGTACAGCCAGTAATATTTGCATAATTAATGTATTTAAATACTTTAAATTATGTCTAAGTGAGAGAAAAATTAGATGCAGGCTTAAACAGCGCGCAATTTAAACAATTAAAAATATATCAGTCATTATAATCTGTAAAATAATTCTTCACGGGTCAATATACAAAAATGTTCATATATAGAATTAAATGGTTTTCAATTGATTTTAAAGGTAAATTATTTGTAATGAACTTTAAGCAATTATTGATTTTTCCTTAACTGATTTTCTTATGTGCCAATAGATGTTTACGAATATAAATATTCAAATTTTGCAATCAGCTCAAGCTGTGCAACTAATATACCCATTTTCACAAGGTAAAAAGCTATGAAAATATTTGTTTGTTTAATTTGTTGATTCTGTCAATCATAAAATTAAATAAACAATAATATTTGTATGGCTGTTGAATCGAAGAAGCCTTTATAAGATACTTTCTTATAAAACGTTAATAACAACTCTGAAAATGATTTTATAAAGCAGAACAAACTATTTGTGGACACTTTACCATTTGCAGACTGTCAAATATAATTAAAAACACTTTAAATAAATACAAAAAACCGGCGGAAATTCAATATAAATATGCCCTAAATGGATTACGCGCTTGAAGAGTCCCAAAATTAATTCACATATATGTACAAAAATATATATATATATATACATATATACATGTATATATACATGAATATGTACATTTTTTGTGCAAACGTTTTGCGTTAATTAAGTGAGCCAAAATGATGAACACACGCAAAGGTTTACACATTGTTTTTGTTGTTTTGTTTGGCAATTTAATTCTGCAGCTATTTTTAATTATAAATTTGAAAATTTAATTTAATGCTTTGAATTGAATTGCGTCCCTCACAAATCTCATTCTCTGTCTCGTTGTTTTTGTTGTTGTTGCTTAATAATTGACGCAAAAATAATAAACAAATTAAAACACGGTCGTCAACTCTGCAACCAATTCAATTCACTATGAAGCTGTATTACAGTCGGACGCAAACGACTTCGTAATACTCTGTTCCAGTATCATACCAGTATTAATATTTATTGATTATTAGTACTAGAAATAGAATACAATTATGAAACAATCAAAGGATAGTTATTATTATTAATTAATTATACTTTTAATTCCTAATATATACCAACTAACTCTTGAGAATATTGATGTTTAGTGTTTTACGCCACTAATAGGACTGACAAGAAAATATTGTTTAAAGGTCACCTGTGGTATGACCTCAAGTGGTGTATCTTCAAAAAAAGTCAACAGTGACTCAAATGTAAAATTAGTTTACGACCTGAAAGTTTTGCCACGGTAGATATACAATTTTTATATTACATATTCAGCTATTCTACACCTACATCTACATATGTCAAATTTAAGACCTCAAGTTTCGTTTCGTATGTACAGTAATTCCCAATCTGCTGTGATTTAATGCTTTTAATATCTATAAAAATGTTAAATCTCTGGCTATAAAAGAATAACAAAATAGCCTTTATGAGCACAGACGGACATTGCACATAGCTAATATACTCTATTTCCCATTCGAGAACAGAATATAAGTACGTAAATAAAAAGCGTAACATAACGTAACGCAATGTGGAATTGCTGCAGCTGTCTGGCTTTCATTTTGTTTTTTTTTCGGACGTTGCGCATTAAAAATTGATGTCGGACACTGATTATTTACGCGGACACAAAAGCCAAGTTGGCCACAAGGCCGAAACGGACTTCGCCGGATTGGTTCCGGTCCCTGTTTCGGGCCGAAATTCCGGCCCGGACAATGCTGGGCAATTATTCAAGCCATGAGAACTTGCGAATAAGTTCGTCGCTTCTTTCTTCTTACGGCACTGATTGCTGACAAATAATTGTTGCAATTTCTTTCAGAAAGTGTTCGCTATTAGCCTCCATATTTGAGTTGCTAAACTTTACCTCCTGCCACGCCCACTATCCACCCTCCACCGCCCTCAATGGGGCTGGGCCGTCAGCTGCGTTGCTTATGACCAAATGACTATTCAAACTTTTCACTGTTCTAATTATTATAAATAAATGAAGCGCAATTTTGTAGGCACCGATTTCCATTTTGGGGCGGTACGGAGTGTGGGAGGCGTGGCAGCGGAGCAGTAGCTCGTGCCTTAGGGCGGATCCATGCCCTACAGGTTTTTGTCTTGGGCATGTCCTTTGGCGCTGCCTGTTGTAACTCTGTTCATAGAGCTGCCTGTTTATCGGTACCCTGTATTCTTTAAATGTCCCAAGTGGGTATATAGCAAGTGAAGAGTGAAAATGTAAAATGTGAGTATTATTTAAGAGGTTTGATTTAGTCTATGAATTGTCTACAAAATTAACCAAAAGAATATTGTCAATGCTTCGGCTTAATGTTTGACCTTTACTAATTAAGTCTTATATCAGGAGCAAATGAAAACAGACATGAATGCAGATATTTAGGTATGAATATTCTTATCTATAAGCCTTTCAGTATAATTTGCAGAGCAACTGTCAGTCGGTCAGTCTCACGTCTTCGCAATTTCTTGTTCATTATTAACTAGACGTACGCCCACACTTGTACAATTGTCATTTGTCGTAGAAGCATTTGGTAATAGAAAATAGAAACCAGAACCCGCCCCGAATCACAAATGACATGAACTGAAATTAGAACCTCAGAACCCAGAGACATATAAATACACACACACACTCATACATATACATTTATATGACAGCTCCTTTTCGTATGACAATTATTTAAATGTCCAGGCATCGTGCTCCTATATCTTTTTTGTACGTGTCCCATTTGGCATTGGGTCGATAGGAAATGGAGTTAAGAACGAGCACATGGCCTGAATTAAGGGCCGCATAAATTATGCAAGAAATACCATTTAAATAAATTTAAATGTGCAGCTCTTAAAAAGAGATATAAATATATTTAAATGATTTATGTGTGCGAGTCTGTGCCTATGTGTATGTGTATGTGTATGTGTGTGTGCATTATACATTTTATCTGCGTCTCTGATAAATCAAAGATCTCGTAATTGCCGCATTCTTGGACAAACAAAAATTCTTATCGCAAAGCAAGTTTGAATTGCACTCAGATGAGTTTGCATTGAATTAGCCAGTTCCGCAATTTGTTTTGGCCAAAAGCAACGGCTACCAAATATTTCCGCATTGCTGCATCAGACAAAGCGACAGAGATAGAGACAGCGTCAGAGCGAGAGAGAGGTAGAAAGAGTTCTTAAAAGTTGACCGTAAATTTAATTTTTGGTATTTTCATTGCAACTTTCTATTTCTATTTCCATTTGTGTTTTCATTTCTATTTCAATTGCCATTTGTATTTCCATTTGCATTACGATAAACATTTCGGGTCAAAATGATAATAAAACACAATTGTCTGGGCCGTCATCTGGGCCATCATTTGGACCAGTCGAGCGCCCTGAGTGCTGTCTGTGACGGACATCGAGCATTCATTAACTCGACCTTGACTGCCATCCAACTTACTTACAGTCTGCACCCCTATTAAGCAACAGAGTTGCGGCATTTTGAAGGTAATTTATTAGACTTCATTGATGCATTTACTAGCCAGTCAAATGCTAATTACACACTTGGCCGCAAGCTGCCTGCTGAAGGTCACTCTTGTTGCAACGTGTGAGCAATCAAATGAATAAGACAGCTAATGTGAGTTAGATGATGGGATGGAAGATACCCTTTAAGTCAGTTGAATTTAAGAAGTGTGCATAAGGGCTTACAATCTCCTAGTACTAAAAGATTATTAATTATATATGATTTTAATTTTGTTATATTAATATTATTTTATTATATTATTTGCTCTTACTTCTTTAAAGCATATTTATACATGTAACTGAGTGTATCAAACCATTAACATGTTTGCTATGTTAACTAACATGTAATTGCTTGACTAATTTGTTAGTTTTTGCAGTTTTATATAATTTGTGATAGTGTTTATTTAATGTTATTTAACATTTATAATGCTCGTTTTATAACACTTCCAGCTTTTACGTACAAAGTTCGACAATATCTTCTCTTATTGCACTTTCTATTGTGAATCACGCACATTTAACAGCTCTATAATTTACTCCAATTGCATTTCCTTCAAGAGCTACAGAATTATGTTAATGCGAGTTCAACATGTTAACTACTTGGCTTAAGTGCTTTAAAAGATTTTCGATTGCTTTTAAATGAAACTAATGACTCGCCCATTGAAAAGTTTTGGCATGTTGGCATGTAAAATGCTTTGTAGCTTAAACACGTTTTGCTTAATATACCCATTGCGATAGTTGTGCGTGTGCGCGTGTGTGTGTACAGGATACATTAAGTACAAGCCAAGAACCACAATAAGAGCTCAAACGTTTAGCCTGCCGCTTGATTAAAACAACATTTACGCAACAATCCAAAGAACAATGAACAGAACAAAACCAAAGCCCAGGAAAACAGCTGCAGGGCAACAAAAGACAGAGTGAAAGAGTTAGAAAGAGATGGGGAAAGCAAACGTATGGGTCAAAGGGAGAGAAAGAGAGTGAGCACAAACTTGGGACAGAGTTTGAGGCAACCATGGGAATCCGCATGGATTCATTTATTGAGCCGCCCACTTGCAAACATCAATTGAACTCTTTTGTTCAGCTTGAGGCAATAACAATAACAATAACACCAACAACAACAACAATAAAAACAACAAAAACAACAACAACTACCAGCAGTAACATCAACAACAACGACTGGCAACGGCATTTATTGTATGTAATTCGAAATCAATCAATATCACGCATACGCCATGTCTGCTTACAAAATCAAACACACACCCACAGTGAATTCCCAATCTCATTCTCTCTCTCTCTCTCTCTCTCTCTCTCTCTCACCCTCTGTGTTTCTCTCTCGCTCTAGTGCTGCTGTCTCTTTCAGTCATCTGCTTAGCGCCTATTTAATTAAGTTAATGTAGTTAAATCTGCTTAAGCAAATATTTTCAGCTGCTCCGCTGCGGCCATTCAACACAATGCAAAGAGATAAAACGCTGCCTGAAGCACCGAGCTCCAATCCCCTATCTCTTTGCCTCTCCTTTCCCCTATTTTATCTGTTGGCTGCTGCTGCTCCCAGAAGTAAACCAAGTCAAAAGGCGCACACAAAAGGCATTCATTACATAGACAACACGGACCAAGGCGAAACTTTTTTCCAGCTATCGACGACGACGACGACGAAGTCGACGACAGATTTGCGACATGGAGCTGAAGCTTTGCTCTGCTCAACTCTGCTCTCTTGGAGCACCAACCGAGCATCATTAATATTAAGTAATCGTGAAGGATGCTCTTCCCTCTCTCTGGTGTGTAATCTGCTGGGCGGGCTCTGTTGTCCAACTGCTGCTAACCCGTCGCTAACCTGTATACTGAACTTCATGAACTCCAACTAACGTCCACTAGCCACGCCCAGCCCACACCGCCGACCGCCCACTACCCACCGTCCAATGGGCAATGCCCGATGCCTAATGCCAAGTGACCATGAACATTGCCAAGTGACCATGAGTGACCAAAAGTGTCTCGTCCTTTGGTCGTAAATTCACTTGGCATACACACTCCCATACCTACACAGACAGAAACTGCACACACACACGCACAGTAAAAGAAAAACAGTTATGAAGCGAACATTTTGGCCCACTCGGAATGCCTCACAATGGACAGATTAGTGAAGTGCTAAGAGTTCAAATGTGTTTGGGACCAAAGTGAACTCATGCTAACGGTACAAGGACCTCGAGCAGCTGATCCTAATGCCATGTGGCACGGGTTCCTTGGCAGTAAGTGTATTGTAATTGGCACTGCTTAAGTGGTCAAAAGGTTGGAGCTTCCAGCTTCGAATTTGGAGGTGTCAAACGAAAAATACTAAGTCAATTATTATGCAATCGAGGCTAAAGTGATCTGAATTGGTAATCAAAAAGTTTATCTTTAAATGAAAGAGTTCATAAAATATTCAATTCAAGAAATAAAAATTGATTTGGGTTAGAAACTGTGAAGAGAAATTAAAATATATCGATAACTTATCGATTATTTTTAAATTGTATCATTAAAGGAGTTCACATTCTTTATCTTAAAATCATTAAATTAATTCAATATGGTTGAATGCAAACAACATAATATTTAAGGTAAGAACCTATGTACGAAAATATTTCTATCCACAAAACAAAGGTGATCTTCGTTAGCATAAGTAATATCATTATTATGGATTGTAAATGAACTATTCTTGAGCTTTTATAAACAAATTCTAGCATCCGATCCATAGGAAATATATAATTCTTTGAATCTTATCGGATATTATGAGGAAAAAATATTAATGAAACCAACCCATATCGATAACAATACATTAGCAGCACTAATGAACTTTTGAATGCTTTTTTTTTTTTTTGGGTCCGGTAGCTTTTTCTGGTCCTTGTGCAAATTATGTAATTAACTGGCTACCTTAAAACTTTTTTCATTACGAGCCTGTTTTTTGGGCTGTGCCTGCAAAATGGAAAATGCCTAAAATTTATGAGCCATAGATACAAGAATATTGTGTACATAAATAAATGTAAGGACTCCTTTTGCCAGCTCCTTTTGGGGCCTAGCCTACACACACACACACACACACACGCACGCACACACAGTCAGATGAGGCGCATGTGAATGTTGTGGAGTGGCATTTAACGAAATTTCAGGCAGATGCTTGTGTTTTTTTTTAATTTGTGTTAGCTTGCCTTAACCGAAAATTCAAATGAAATGAACAACGTGTCCACTTGGCCAATTTAATAGGGGGTGGGGTTTTAAACTGGGGTTACGAGTTGGATATATAGTGGCATTCCTTCAGTTCCAGTTGGAAAATTGCACATTAAGCTTAATTAAGAAATTCATTGGCGTGTCCAGAACGTGAATGTGATGTACGGCTGCTAATGGCCAACACTTAAAGCTGGCCAGAAGGGCTGTGAACTTAAAACTCTGCGCTGTAACTCGCCGAAAAGGACATCATCGCACTTGAGAACGATTGCGAGAGAGAGAGAGAGATAATGTATGTGCGAAAGAGATGGCAACAGTTTTTTAAAAATAGTTTTCACAGTTTTGATTGCGGTGCCAGCCGCACCAACAATCACACGAATGAATGTAAATAGAATTGTGGCTGCTTAAGGGTAGACCCAGCATCCACCTGGTCAGCAGGAGCAGCATCAGCAGGAGCATAAGCTGCCCCGGTGGTAAGCAGGATATGCACGTTGCACACTTAACAAATTAAAAGGCCGCAACTTTCTGCAAATTGGTGGCTGGGAAGGGGCTTCTAATGCAGTCAAGTGGGCGTGAAAAGCAGACGCTGCAAATGGCCAGGTGAGTGCCTGTATTATCCTACCAGCAGCTCCTGCCTATCCTCCCGATGCTCGTGCTTGCATTAGAACTTATGTGAGCTCCTCGCTTGGCAAACAAAAAGCCACGACAGAAACATAATTCATGCAGCTGCTGCAACTGCAACTGCAACTGCTGGCAGGTGGAGGTCAACAAATGACCTTATCGCTCTAAACAAAAGCCAGCAAGTGTGCACCGCCCGCTTGCCCTCACTCTCTCATCCGGCCCCTGTCTTTCGTTGTCTGTAATGCAAGCCAAAAGTTTTACTGCCTGGCCACGGGGCGTATGAGCGCTAAATAAGTGCGAGCGCCGTGAATCTGCGGCCGTAGCTGCACTCAAAATCGCGCTCATTAAGCCGTAATTCAGGCCAAACGCAAGGGGAGTGGGCGTGGTGTG
The DNA here is from genome assembly GCA_037075185.1 of Drosophila pseudotalamancana. Taxonomy (NCBI): domain Eukaryota; kingdom Metazoa; phylum Arthropoda; class Insecta; order Diptera; family Drosophilidae; genus Drosophila; species Drosophila pseudotalamancana. The sequence continues at coordinate 1,043,164 of JBAMCK010000380.1, read as the reverse complement.
GGTGTGGGTGGAAGTGGAAGTGGAGGTGTAGGTGGGCAGAGCTGGGCGGAGCAGCGCAGCGTTTTCTATGATTGCAATGAGAGGACGCGACACTTGAAAAGTCAGCAACAAATCTGTGCAAATTGCAGTGACTCTTGGTTGAATCTGTGAGGGAGGGGGAGGGTGTGTTTACTGAGTGGCGACGTGTGACAATATTGATTTAAATGTCATAAACACCCAAAAGTAGCACGCACACACACACATATACACAGAGACACAGCAAGTGGCACATCCGTAAGATACTTTGAATGTTTTTAGAGATACACGAAGCGGAAGCCAAGTCAAGAAGGCAAAGAAAAATAAACAGGCCGGCACGTTGTCAACAAGGTGTGCGAATGTATGTGTGTGTGCCTCGGTGGGAGTGTGTGGGGGTGTGCGGCACACTAATGTGTGTAATATGCCACACACGTAGCCAACTATTAACTAAAATGGAGCGACACACAAATGACAGCGCACATTTGTGGGCTGACCGAAGCCTGAACCAAAGCCGGGACTCAGACTCAGAGCAGGGATCGTAAATATCAGCCAAATACGAAAAAAAAGAGGAGCAACAGCCAGAAGAATAACAACAACAAGAAGAAGAAGAACAAGTGGAGGCGGGGACTGAGCTTTCCTTGTCATTTGTAACAGATGCGGGCGTCCGGCCGCAATTGACGACACACTGTGGCATGCCTCAGGGCAGTAGCAGGGGAAAGAGGGGCAGGGGTAGGGGCAGGGGAATCGACATGGGTACAGCTTGGTTCACTGCCTGGTAATTGGGCGCCCCGCACAGCGAGTGCTGTGATATTACAGCGATATATACAATAATATATATACATATGAACATATATATATATATTTATACCATATAAATGTATGTATGTGTGTCTGTATATATGTATGTACATAAAGACCTGCTGGCAGTCGCTTTGTCACTCGACCGCGCCCCCCTTTTTGGAGTGCGCCTCCCGTAATTGCGAGCAAAGATAAGCGCTTTATTACCGATTCACTGGCTTTTATCGCATTTTAATAACTCACAAAATGCGGCCACGAATTTGACGTCGCTTTGCGTTTCCGTTACGTTACGCGTTACGTAGCGCCGTTACGTCTGCGTGCTGCGTGCTCCGTTGCGTTGCGTTGCGTTGCGTTGCGTTGCAATTCGTTGCGCGTACCAATGCGAACCGTCGTTGTCGCCTGGCGATGCACAACTGAAACCGAAACCGAAAGCGAATTAGCGGGAAAAGCAGAAAAACAGAACTGAACGCGTCGGCGACTGCTGCTGCTTTAAGCGCTTTCGCCGCTGTGGCCCTGTGGCCCAATGGCTGCCAACCGAACGAGAGCCGAACGCAACACGAAGCGTAAAACCGAGTCGAAGCGCCGAAACCGATAGACTGCAGCTGTTTCCACCAACACACGCAGCTGGTCTTAGACGAAGGCTTAGGAGGGGACGCGGCGAGGGGGGTGGGTCGGGTTAGTAGTTCTTGCTCACTTGCATTACCAAATGCTAAGGATACGGCGCAAGGCGCGGAAGTGCGTGCGCCAACAATACAGCACAGTGGTACAAAACGCTTGCCAAAGAGGTTTTCAAACAGTGGTCCGAAAGTGGTTTATAAATGGATCAAAAATATACAATTTTAACTTAAAACTCAGCAAAGCAGCTATTAAGTGTTTAAGCTTAAATTACAGTTTGAAAATAATTAGTTTAAAAAATCAAAAAATTTCTTTTCTCAACTACATAGAAATTTAACATTTCTAATATATTCACATATTATTTTATTTATTTAGATTATTAGATTATTCAGATTAATATGCACAACCAGCTTTGAAGATTTACACTAAATTATAATAAGTTGAATATAAAAAGGCTATTCTCTATAGGGTAGCCAACAGTCGTTCAATAAATGTAAATGTAATCAAGCAGCTGCTCGCTGTTGCGACAGTTTTACTTGGAAAAACCAATCAAGTTTACTGGGCCATATCCTTAGTTAAGTTATGCAAATTGCATAGTAAATTACTTAAAAACCCACTGTATCTTGTGTTTAGTTTAATTTAATACATATTTTTCTATTTAAATTGCGTTCCACTGTGCCGGAGCTGCCTTTTAGTTTTGTTGCGCAAATTAGCCGCCTGCTCGGCCGTTTGTCATTTTTGCCGCACAGCTGTTAAGCTCTTGCTCTATGCGTGTGGGTGTATATGAGAGTGGGTGTGTGTATGTGGGGGGCTTTGCTATAAACTTCGAATGCAAGCGGTTGCTTGTGCCTTCTGCTGTCAGTTTGTTGCAGCAAATCATTGCCGACTTTTGTGCGCAAATATTTACGACAAAGTCAACCAACGACTGCTGAGTGGCAGCTGCTGCTGTTGCTACTTCTACAGTTGCTGTTGCGTGCTTCAGTGGCAAAGACAAAGGATTGCGTCTAACAGCAGCGACAACAACCTGTCACAGCGACAGGCGCAACCAACACGACACAATGCGACATTGGTTCGTCGCCGGGTCAGCCTAGGCACACACACACATATGCTGACACAATGCACACATGTGTCTCCTAACGTCTAGCCCCAATCCACCTACCCCTTTATTGCTCCACCCATGGCCTTCTAAACAAAAGAAAAACTTGTTCAGCTCGCGATTTTTTTTTCTTTTCCAGCTTTGGGACTGGCTGCCAATGCCACGGGGTGTACTCTGTGTGTGTGCGTGTGTGTTTGTTGTACATATGTTTTGTTGCAAATTAATTTATAAACACAATTGACATTGAGCTAAAATGTAAATATGCCGTTGAGAATGGCTGCCTTGCATTAAAATTTCAAGCGGGCTCTCAGTCACATCTGCAAGCCTGGCAATTGCTATGCGATGAGTGTATGTGTAAGTGTGTGTGTGTGTGTGTGTGCGTGACCCCATAACTGTAACTGTATCTGTATCTGTAACTGTAACTGTATCTGTTGCTGTGTATCTTAACATGTATGCGTGGTTATGTTTGTCTTTTGCCCTGCCTCGGCATTTATTTGGCCACACAACAACACGGGGCACGCAACCCGATGTTGCACTTAGGGAAATAAGCTATATTCAGCCCCTAACACAGGCCCCTCACTTATATGGAAATTGTTATGTATTTCGCTCGGAACCGGGCGGGGTGAAATGTCAAATCGTTTTTCTTTAGCCAGCTGCAACACGTTGCGTATGCGTAACAAATGCCACAATATATGTTGACTAATTTGAAAGTTTTGCTTGCAGAAGCAATTGCTGCCAGTGCCTGCTGTTGGGCAGCTGCATGCACCACGTTGCATGACTTGCAATTAGAGAGCTGTCAGAAAATTGGATGCTAAACCTGAAGCGTTAAACTGACGTGCACCATTGTCATTATGAAATTGTATACGTCTGTTTTATGGGTACTTCGTATAAGTCTCCTTAATTACCCAGCCTGCTGCTGGGTGGGAGGAGCAGAGCTCCTTTTCAGCTTGCATCCTTTTTAATTAATAACAAATTGAGTTTTTGGGCAGGAACTTTTAATTAATATAGTTTGAAACTAATTGAAGTGAAGTTTCAAGTTTTTATTTTAAATATTTTCAGCTGCTTTTTACTCAGAGCTTTGTGTCTAGCTTTATTAGAGGCAGGTGATTCTTTATAATAAGTTTTACCAGCGCTTTTTATTTTCTTCAGTTATTAAAACCAGTTATGAATTATGAGCAGAAACTAACGGCTTATCCGAAAGAACTATAACTTTGAACTTTAGTGAATGTTTGAAAATAATTAATGAAAATATCTATAAAGTGAGATATATACAATACATATTAACTAATATTTATTTTTATTTATTTATATATTGAAAAATATTAATATGTGAATAGAAATAAAATGATTATATTAGCTTCACTTCATATTTAATTCAATTAAGTCAAATTCAATTTCTTATGATATCGTCAACATAAATATTGTCCTCGTAATATCCCAAGTGAAATATTTTTATAACATTTTTTGCACTTGCAAACTCTTCAAAATATAACTAAAATACACTGCTTGAAAAGGAACTTCACATGTCGCATTACCAAAATCCAAGCCATTGCATCTCAAGCATCTCGAGCTTCAGCTGCGCGCAAAAGTATGCAACATAAGTGCTTGTATATGTATTTAAGTATATAAAGTAAGAGAAATCAATTTGATAAACCCAAAGCGCATTTTATACATATATACATACATATATGGTGGCCCGTTATGTGGCCAGAAATGGACTGCGAGCAAAACATAATCGTAAAATTTGACTGAAATCCCCCGCCAAAGGAATTTGGTAACTTTTGCTTACTGGCTAAACGGTTATTAACTTTCGTATGTGTCGCTGCCCCACTGCCGCCCAGCCACCCTGCCACATGCAACATGAAAACTTTGGCCACAGTGCTGCAAACCACTGTAACAACAACAACAACAATGACAGGCAACTTTATTACTAAATACAGTCATATAAAATCGTATGTTTACACCAAGGAACGTGACGCAGATGGAGGCGCCGCCTGTTGTGTGGCTGGGACGGGAACTTGTGGGTATTGTGCTGCTGCCGCTGTTGTCCGTATCGCTTGTTTTGGCAGCCGCAATAACAACAATAACAACAACAACAACAACAACTTGTCGTTGACTTTCAAACTGATTTGCAATTTTCTAAAAGAAATTGCGCCTGGCAAAGCACGTCGAGCCGCAGCTGAAGAGCAGCTCGAGGATTAACATGCAGAGGCATGCAACACTAGCGCACACTTCAGGTGTGTGTGTGTGTGTATGTGCTGTTATTGTGTTTGGATGTGTGAGCGAGATGCTCATCATCATCTGCTAACCAAACCACAAAATATGCTGACTGCCACAAGTTGAGGCACATTTTTGTTGGGACAGGCAAGCAGCTTCATTCTCCTGATGTGTGTGTGTGTGTCCACTCTTTGTCTGTGTGTGCGTCCTTTTGTCTGTGTCGCGCTCTGTTTTAACCTTTTGCGTTAAGCAAAAATTGTGTAAAACTCATTTACATAACAATTACCCAAACGTTGCGAACCTTTTGCCAAAAACTGACGCCCAAAACGCAAACAAACTTTGGCTTGGCTTAGTTTCAACTGGCAATAGCAGACAATTACATACCCTTCTTCCACTCCCCCTCCGTTCTATATGTGCGTCACATGTTGCGTTTTGAAATTTGTGTTAACCCTTTTTTTTGCGTGCTAGGCTGGCGCCACCTGGCGGCGTCATCACACAGTCGCATTCTATTTAGATTGCTTTTCAAGTTCTGCCTCCATCACTGTCTCTCTCTCTCCCTCTCTGTTGATTTCTCCCTATCTCTGTCTCTCTGCGTGATTCAGATTTCTCCTCTGTGTCAGTTGCATTCGCTTGACTTTTCTCAACAACTGTCACGCCGCTTAATGTCCTTTGTCTCTTGTGGCATGCCCCATATCGGGGCTCTGTCTGTGGCACAATTTAGTTGATATATGAACTGCAATGGCACTTACAATTTCATCCAAAGTGTTCGCCGGCTCCTTCATACCATGACGTTAGAAGCGCTTCAGCCAATCTGCAAATGACAAAAAACGAGAAGAAGATATGAAAAAAAGAGAGTCAAGAAAACCGCCAAATAAGCAAAAGAAATGCAAACACAACTGCGAACAAATTTTTCGGTGGCCCAAACCAAAGCTCATATACCCTTCTAGAATATTTGAACTCAGGCAGAGTAAAAGTGAGTTAATAAAATAACATTGCATAAGTAAAGAGTTGCTCTTTTGGACGTATACTGTACATCAAGCGTCGCAAAGCAAAGTCCTGCAACACGTTGCATATTTGATAAGAAATTGTTTGGTCTCAAGGTAGGGTATAAACAAACAAACAAACAAACAATCATTATATATATGAGACGGCTGGGAGCACAGGTTTCACTGTAGATGTCTCGTGTGTGACTGTTTGTGTGTGTGTGTTTGTGAGTATGCTTTGCAAATATATTTAACAATGCCACACAATTTAAATTTGTATTTCCATTTGGCCCGCTTGCTATTGTATTCTTTGTCACTGTGTGCGTGTGTGTGTGTGTGTCTGTGAACAGTGCAAAAAACCACATACCCACACAAGCACACACACAAACACACATTCACATGTGGTCTAACCACCTTATCAATTTCAAGCACTTGCAGCATTAAAAAATATATGTATTCAAATATATATTTTGTGGCTCAACCTTTCTTGCCCCACTTACACTCTTTTACAGTCTCTCTCACTTTCTCCCACTCTCGCATTCGCATTTTCTGTCTGTCTGTCCGCCATTTCTTTCTATCTGACATTTGACTTATTTAGTTGAAGCCAAAAGAAAAAAGACAAAAATTGCTTATTAAAATGTTTGCTCAAGTCCTTCGTCATTTGCATTTCACTTACACTCCTTGTTTCCTATTTCCTGTCCCAACCAACACCCAATCCCCAATCCCCCTCAAACTTCGCCCACCCTCACCTTCAATCCCCGCCTTCTGCTGCTGCTAGACAAGGTTTATTTTTTTAAATTGATTGCCACATAAATTTCATGTAATCTAATAAAATTTGAATTGTCGTTGTCGTCAATGTCACACACACACACACACACACACTCAAACTCATACACACACACAGCCACACATCGCGTTGAACAATTGCAAGTCCAGGGTCCTTGTCATCAAGGACACACACAGACACACACTGACTATGCTGGGTGCTACGCCCACTCGCCGCACTTGCCACCCACTGGGCCCAGTTGAAACGCTGATGAAGTTTCAACTTTGAACGAGCGATAAGCTAATCAAATTAATTCAACTTAAAACTTGGCAAACGAATTTGCAACAAATTAATGTTATTTCATGGCTTCTTAAACTTGACACTGCGGTCTCTCTCCCGCTCTCTCAATTCCTTTCTTACCCCTAGCACCCCCTTTTGCCACTTCCTTCAACAGCTCGCAGCAGTTCAAAGTAATTCATTTCTGATTGGAACTTTCCTGTCAGCATTTTCTACACTTTTTCTATTCTAGCATGGGGTATGAGCAGTCAATCAGGTAGTTTGTAATCGAAGTAGTATATGACAGGCAGGATTAATAATGGAGAGAAAAGAGTATAGTATATTATAGCACTCATCTTGTTGATTACATTAATTTGCCTATATATACATATATTCTCTCTATTTGTCTCTTGTGTTTTCTGTCCAACTAAATGCTCGGACTTCTGTATAAAACGTACATAGATCTCAGATCATAGTACTATAGCTAAAATAGATAAGTTATATATAGGGTATTTAAGTTGCAACACAATAAACTTAACCAGCTTTTTCTTCTCTGTATTGCCTTTTTTTGTGCGCTTGTAAACTGAATAAAAAGTTTGCTGCATGGCTTAAAGTGTGGTCATATGTGTGTGTGTGTGTGTGTGTGCGTGAGTGTGTGTGTCAGCTTCTGCGAGTCTGAGCATTTATAGCTTTATACAGTCGTATCGCATATGTGAGAAGTACTGCCAAGCAACTAAACAATAAAGTTGAAAATTCACTTGAGACTCGCAAGGAAATTGGTTGCTTCTGCTTCTTCCCCCCTGGGGAGTTTCTGATCAACAGCAATCAGCAACAACAATCACCAACAACCATCACCAACAATAACAACAACAAACGACAGTTGACAAAGTAGATCAATGTGGATTTTCCTATATCAGAGATTCGCATGCAAATCGTCCTTTTCCTTTTTTTTTCTACTTGTTTTTTTTTTTTTGTTGCTCCTTGGAGTAAATTTTGTTGTGCTGGTTTATTGGGAAAAACTTTTGGCCAAAATACTTTTGGTTTAGGGGCCACTTTTAATGGGCCCCAAACAAGTTAATCAACTCAATAAGCCCTCAAGACAGACAGATAGCTATTTTTGCTTCTTTGCTAGGGCCCACATGACGTATGCGTAACATTTTTTTCTTGTTCAGTATTTTGCATTTGCTCCGAGCATTCAGATTCGAGCTGTATGAAAAGTTAAAAAAATTGGCACGTCGCAATTTCTCAGCGTCCGCTTCTCAATGCAATCCACAAATGCATATAAAAGAAAAAATAATGCAAGTGCCGCAATGCCAAACGTGTCAAATGCATAAAAATCAAAATTCACAAAGTAAAAAAACCGAACACTAAAAAATTCGAGGCGCAAAAAATAAGAATAAAAACCTAATAGAACTAAGTGAAAGTGACTAACAAATACACTTTCATCTATGGCATGTAATAAATCCTTAAATATTTGTTAAATGAACCATTTAATGTCTAATTATATTCCAAGTTCTGTGGGTCGTATAATATACAATGTCCTCACAATCAAATCCAGCTCCTAAGCAAATCAGGCAGCAAATTAGCAATTACAAAGCCAATATACCCAATTTTAGATTAAGTAAAGTATATAAAAAGGGAATAAATTATTTTTTACGGAATCAAGTGAAGCGCATGCAAAATTTTGCACACAAAAATAATTCGCATAACGAAAACTGAACTTCAAACGCAAAATTTCACTCTAGGTGAAGTTCACTGAACGCAAAGAGAGAGGGAGAGAGAGAGAGAAAGAGAGAGAGAGAGAGAGAGAGAGAGAGAGAGAGAGAGGGATAGAAAACAATGAACAGCCAGCAGATCCTTTGAAAGCATTAGAAATAGAAATCTGAATAAAGCAAAGTAAGCAGTTGAAGCAAATAAAACCACATTTATCGTTGCGCTTGGGAGTCTATAAAACAACAACAACAACAACAACAACAATAGCAAACGAAATGCAACCGCAAAATGTGTTTTATTGTTTCTAAGCTTTTGTTGTTGCTTCCTTTTGAAACATTATTCAATAGATAATTCGCTGCGCTTGCCAACTGTTTATTATTGCATTATTAAGCGGTTTTTTGTTTATGCATGTGGGAGAGGGGTTGGGGGTGATGTGTGTGAGGGGGTTGTCTGGTTTAGCAGCCCTTCGAATTTCACAATTCAGCATATCGAATTGCATTTCCGCTCGAAAGTTGCGCTCGAATTAACCAAAAGCACAATTGAATGCATTTTTAATGAGCATAAATATTCAAACATCAAATATTTCAAATACAATTTATAAAGAGACACGCACACACACAACTGGGGTATGCACGACTTCTACAATTGCCTAAGCTGATAAGATAAAAATAAATTTATATTAAATATTTATTCAAGATTAAATTAATTTAAGCTCTGATCAATATTTCATTTATTTAGTTGTGTATACCCTGTACTTATTTCTGATTAATGGGCATTATAATTTGGGCCTGCGGCTTTTAGGAAACGTATGTTAGACAGCCAATTGAAGGCAGGCGAAATAGGCCACAAAATTGTTTGCATTTTGGTTGTTTGCATTTTGGCGAACGCCGGCGGCCTGAAGCGTGCGTGCGTGTGTGTGTGAGTGTGTGTGTAAGGTGGTGTATGCGTGTGTGTGCGTGCTTGTCAAATGCAGAGAACAGCAGCAACAACAACAGCCAAGCACGAGCGTGAATATCAGCACCTGCAGGTGCAACAAACTAATTAAAATAGCTGTGGTAACAAGCATCATTCCCCCTTCACCCCTTCCTTATACCGTTCCCCTAGCACATAGCGGTACACACATATAATGACACATGTTTATATACGTATGAGTACGGTTGATAATGACACGTTCCGTTGCTAAATAATCAGCAGCCGATGCACTTGCAGATACATTTAATAGCTGCTGATACATCTGCATCTTCTGACTGTTGTTGCAGGTGTGTAAGTGTGCGTGCGTATGTGTGCGACCAAGCACACGGTTCAGCAAACAACAATTGGCATTGTTTGTTGTCTGAGCCAAAAGGTAGACAGCGGCTTACTCTGTTGCTCTGGCAACAGTTGCTGTTGCAAATGGATAGGAAGTAGTGCGGGAGAGGGATGGGGAGGGGGTGTCGAGTGGGCTGGGGACCATCTCAATTATTTGCGTGTTAAGCATGTGCGGTTAACACAACAAATGCGCACTTGACAATGGGGCTAAAGACTGCAAGCACACAGAGAATATCAGAAACAGATACAGATACAGCAACAAAGCCAGCTGTAGATACAGATAAAGATACAAAGATACAGATACACATATAAAAAAAGACAATGAAAGATTTGGTAACACAGACAAACTGTTGTAAGTTAAAGAACATCTGATGTAGAATGGTTGATATTGTTTTTTATTCAAAAAATAAATTATATCTTTTTTTTATATATGTCTACATAAAACACCAACAGCTTATATTCGCAGTTGCTGGCAATTTCTCTAAGTGTACATCTTAATGGGCAACAGCCACATAATTAGATTCATCGAACTGTGGGCTACCCAACGATTTGTTTGTAGCACACGCTAACAATGTTCGTCTGTGGCCCGTGTCATTAGAGACACCGAGAAGGAGAGACAGTGCGAGAGGGAGAGAGTGAGACAGTAAGACAGTGAGACAATGAGAGAGTGAGGAAGTGAGAGGCAGCTTCCGGCGAGTGCCGCAAATTATGGCGGGTGAATGAGTTGTTTCCAAACGGTAAGCAGGCGGGAAATGTGAGGCGGCTTTTCTTAGAGTTGTGCGCCATAAATCAATAGACCCACTGACAGCTTTGTCAATGGGAGCAGAGCAGCAGGACACGGGTCGCAGGAGACGGCTAACAGTCAAGAGGGGACTACGCCGCATTGGTTGGGCTCCACGCTGCGATACGCTTCGATTGCGAACTACCCCCTCCCCCACCCCCTTTGGAGCTCATCAATAAGTAGCTTCCTGAACCTTAGAGAATGTGTTGTTGCATTAACTGCTGCTCCTTCTGATGCTTTAGCCACTTCTTGTTCTTCTTTGGTCGGCGAGCTGTCAAAATGAAAAGCATTTTCCGCGCTGCCACTTTCCGTTAGATTTACAAAGCGCAGGCAATTTGTACAAATTACTTAAGCTTCGATTTGCTTTATTAAAAGAAAATGTGAGCGCAAAGAAAAGCAGCCAACGCATAAGAAAGGAAGTGAGTGCTTTAGCGGGGAATAACAGACTGCCAAGTACCCTAAGCCCAAAGCTCAGATTGAATTGTAAGCAATTAAATTCGAATGCATTGAAAAGTAAGTCATCAAATTGATATTTATCGGTATATAAGCTTAAAGCTTATTAATAGTATTAATTATGAATTTATTCTTTGAAAAAAAAAACTAAATAACTTTTATTTTTTCAGTCATTTAAACGATTTTTATGCATCGATAATAAATGCTCAACATCACCATCATACCCTGCTCGGATACTCAGAGGGTATGCAAATATAAAGTTGCCACGCCTCCAAATCCGTGCTCCGTAATTTTCATTCGCTCATCATTCAACAAGATTTTTGTGTTGGCCTAAAAAACATTTTCAATTTAATTAAATAGAAAACAAAACAACAGCAACAAAACATTTTCATTGTTTTGGCTTTTAGCTACCATCCTCCCCCTTTATTTTCTCTTCTTGAATTGTTAACTTAGGCAACAAACATTTTTTTGGCCGTGTTCAAATAATAATGCAAATTGTTTTGCAAATGAATTTTTTTTTTAATGAATTTAAGTCGGTCAAAGTTTTTTTTCAGTTAAATTAGCAGAGCGAAAGAGGGAGTGAGTGAGATGGCGGGATTGAGCAAGAGGGAGGGATGGCATGGATAAGCAAAACAAACTGAAGCTGAGCCAAAGCTGCGGTGCTTATCAATTAATGATAAAAGCCGCCAGCGATAAAACAAAAACTCTTTTTCAGCACTTTATGAACTTCGCTTTTGAAATTGCAATTAAAAAAAATTATGAAAATTTAATTTGTTTAATCTAAATTAATTGCAGCTGCTAAAAATGATAGACCAGTTATTAGACTGTGATTGCGCTTAAACTGGTTGTGAATTGTAAATTTGTTGCGTAGCTTCCACTCAATGTATGAGAGTGGAGCAAAAAACTTTTGGCAGATATTAAAATTAAGGTTGCGACTTTTTATACCCTAACTAACCTGACTATAAGGTTAGTTTTAGACTCTGATCAGATGAGAAAAGGAGCTTTTAAGCATAACAATTTAACTTAATACTTATTAGTATCATTAACTATATACAGAAACATATAAATTAGATATCAAAATCGTACAGAGTATCACGCAATTAGTTCTCTCCGATAGCAACTTGTTTAATATTATTATTTATGAAGATAATTATGTAATAATTTAATTTAATGTTCGGCACAGCTGCAAATCTGTTCAGACTAACATTTTAATGGACATATATGGCTTTAATACTTATTTACATATATATATATATATATATATTTGCATAAATATATTTATAATATTAACATAAAATTCCTCAACAAGCAACATTTACATTCGAATTTTTGTTCTGCCCCATTTCAAATGTTTCCCCCTCAAGTATCAGCGATAAATAATGCGCTTTCGCTCTGCCAGCGACAACCCTCCAGCTGAGTGTGTATGTGTGTGTGTGGCAACCCTACTCAAGGCAATCAAGTAAATTATCTGTTGGCGGTTGCGTTTGTCACAAACATAGCTAATACGCAGCATCAACTATGTGTAGGCCATGTATTTAAGTAGTTGTTGGCCAACTGGCAATTTCTTTGATGTTTTCACAGTTAACCCCAGCCCTTTTCCCCCCCTACCCTTTATGTGAAGATACAGTTCCATTAGCAGGCAGTTAAATATGGAAATGCTGGCAAATAAATCGCAGACGACAATTTGACAAGTGGAAGCCAAAAGCGGAGCCAAAATATCGCGACATTCGCTTAATGCGAAAAGGTAACAGCCAAACCCATCTCCCTCTTCCTCTCCCTTTCTCTCTCTCTTTCCCTCTGTGGGTCTCTTTCCTACCTCGAATGATGAGTTGCGTTTACACACATAAATACGCAATTCGCTTAAGTACTGAAGCTCTGCAGCGTTTCGTTGGTGTTTTCGATTTTCGCGGTCGCCGCTGTTTTTGTTGCTTTTTGGCCACAGACGCGACCCCCAACCCCCGTCACCACGTCCACCACATTTGCAATTCAATGTGTGCACGCAAACAAACACACACACATACACCCACACATAACAATGGCAACAATAATGCGAATTGATGAAGCGTGAAGGATTTGAGGCAATTGCCGGTTCGCAATGGCTTGCTGCATTCGTATCATACACACACACACACACACACCCACTCACACACACACACACACCCACTCACACACACACCAACACGCACAGAGTAGGAAGAATTTTTTGGCCCGGAGATATGTCGGCATTATCATCGCAACGCAGGTAAATGCAGGTCAAATGTGAATTACCGTTAAGTGGGGGTTTGGAGATACGGGATTTGGAGAAAAAGTTGTGTAAGGGCACAAGGGGGCGTACGAATTGTAATTTTAATTGTAAATTGCAATTAAATTTGTTCTGTAATTGATACCAGATCATCTGCAGATTACGCAGGCAAACATGGAATATGCAGTGCTACTCAAATACCCTGTAATTAGTGAAATCAGCAAAATAGTTATTTTTTGACAGCATCTTACTGTACAAAATAACAATAATTTTTATATAAATCAATTTATTATTTAAATTTTATTTGCTGTTTGCATGTATTATTATTAGTATAAAGATTTTTATAATTTATTCATATTAACATTAAGTAAAATAGAAAACTAAAAAATCTGTAGAAGTAACTCTATTTTGTTCTTTATAGCAAATTGAAAAGACCTTTCTATTTTTATATATGTATATAGATACTTCTATCTGATACTTTTGATCTTTAACTATGCTATGTTTTATTTGACAAATCAAATCTAAGCCTTATTTCTTAGAAATGATTGCAACTGCAGTTTACATCAATTATTATTTTGATTTTGATTCCATTTGGGGCTAAGCCCGAAAATTAGTTTTTTATACTCTTCAATTGACATGCAAAAAAACTTGAATTGCATTTTTTAGCATCCGAGTTGATGAATTTATTGATTTGTAATCAAATCAAAAGCCGTTAGAGAATATATTTCTAAAGTTTCAAAATGGGGTCAAAGGGGATCCAATTGCCGCCGTGTTACAGTTACAGTTGCAGTTACAAGTCTGTTAGATTTAGGGTTGCAAAATGCCAAAAGAGAGGAAAAACTAAAATTGCGCTGTCAGGGAAAATGAAAAAATAAATTCTGCAAAGCATTTTAAATATTTTACACACTCGTGGCGGAGAGAGGGGGATTGGGCTGGTACGTGTGGGCGTGGCATAAAGCCAAACTCTTTTGTCGCACAACAAAACTTTCGATTCTCTATGCAACATAAAAGGAAAATAAAGGGAAATGCGGCAAATGGAGCGATGAAAATTTGCATGTTTGCGGCTGTGCGAGGGTGTGTGTGTGTGTGAATGGGTATGTGTGTGTGTGTTGGCAAATAAACATATTTTTGGTGGCCTGTTTAAGCAGTTGGCAGGCATATAAATAAATAAATAAATATCTATATATATATATATATGTACATATACATATATAAATGTATGTGAACAGAGCATTTAAGCCGTCTCGCACACATAACACGAACACATGCAAATGTAAATAAAAGAAGGCGGAGACATATAAAAGTCAGGCGCTGTGGGCGTGGCTGCTACATAATAATAATAAATATTCGGTTCAGTTTCAGATTCAGTTTTAGTCGCCTTCTGCCTTCCGCTTTTTGTGAGTGCATGAATGAAAGTGCGATATGAATGGAAAGGAAAAACGAAGACACACACTGCACTCTTTATAGGTGTGTGTGTTTGGGTTTGTGGATGTAAGCCGCTCCGCAAGTAAGTAAACCAAATGCGAATATGAACAGGGATTTGCATTCATAAAATATATCGCAGTCAAGGCAGAAGCTCTCTCTCTCTCTCTCTCTATCTCTCTCTCTTGTCTTCGTTTCTCCCTCTGCAGGTATCGCTTGCTGTGTGTCAACTTTCTTACAGTTTGTGTGTGTGTATGTGTGTGCGTGTATTATTTGAATTATGCAAATCGCGAGCATGAAAAACAAATATTAAACTTTTCATAAAAGATTCAAAAATTAAATAAAATTTTACAAAAGACATAAAAACCAAACGGTTGCTCCCTCTGCGTGTGTGTATGTGTGTGTGCCTATCTGTGTGTGAGTGTCAGAAGGAGAACAAAGCAACATCCTGCATACAATATTTATATGACAGGCCGCCTCGCATAATGATTGTACTTACATATGTAAGTACAGGGCAGCCCCTAACTAACCTTTAACCATGCCCTCCGTCCCCCGCTTACGACATACTCTTGTGATCTCCTCCCCGCCCTCTTACATCTACAAGTTCACATATGGCAAAAGTTGGCAACTCGCTTCCCAAATAAGCAAAATAAATAAACCAAAAATAAAGAAGTACGAGAATGCTTGACTAGCAGATACCCTATATGCAGTATATACGAAGGTATAGATATGGTGTCAGAGATGGATATAAAGATGAGATTAAAAATAATTTTGGAGATATAATTATAACAATATATATTGTAGGTATATAATTTATTGATTTGATCCTCAAATAAATGTAATTTATTTTGATATATGTATACATCTGTATCTAAGCATAAGGGTCTTCAAGCGACATACATTACAGGGTATATGCCGCACATTCTCACAGCTCGAATATACCCCGCATATTCAATGAGTGCGGAACATAAAAAACTTATTTTTAGTTGGCACGCGGACAATTGTGACGCCCGGGATTTGCCAAACTGAAGAGGGGGATACCAAGGGGAGGGGTAGTCAAAGGGAGGTGTGCCACATGCCAAATAAAAAAAAAAAAAACAAAGAAAAAAGTTGGAGCTCCATGCTGCGTGCAACTAGTTGTGGCATGTGCTTCAGTTCATATATTAACTGGGCCCAAACGAGGCGGCGAATTCCTTTCGGGCGTTAAATAAAATCTCGCACGCTTCGTTTGGCAGTCGCCGGCAACTACCTCAACACGCACTCACCCAAACACACACACACCCCCTCTCCATTTCGTATCCGTGCAAAAGAAAAACAAATTAAAAAGGACTGTCAACTGTCCGGAATTTTCTCCGTTTTCGTCCTTTTTTGCGACCAACTTTTCCAAAATTCAAATTGTGGGCGTTGTGGACGTGCCACGCCCTGATTTGAGGCTGACTTTTAGTTTGCCGTTTACAGTTTCGGTTTTATTCGGGCCCACAATCAGGAGGAAGGGACAACGAAAACTTTGTTTCCGTTAGTTCTCATTAGAATTCACAGCATGTGGTTTAATATTACTGTATTTTCTCTTTTTTTTTTTTTGTTCCTGTGGTTTTTACTGTTTTCAATTGAGTCTGAGGTAAAGATTTTGGAAAAACATGCCAAGGCCCAAATGGAAGAAGAAGGCTAACTAGGCTTAATTAGGTAAGCGGTAAAAAAGAAAGACTTGGAAAACTTTTTACGTATTTGAATATGTGAAATACTTCTATGGAATTCGTTCCAGATACATTTATATTTACATTTATACATTCGAATTTGTGTGTTGCTATCAAAATTTCTTATTTCATTTATAGTGAAAAGAAATTAACGTAAAATTCAAATTTCACAGAAAAGAAGAATAAAGAACTACAAAAAAAATTCGCATGTAGATCAACTGTAAAAAGTTGAGCGAAAGAAATGTAAATGAGTGATGGGACAAGAGAGAAAGACATCGGATATGCGCGAGTTAAAAGTTTCGCGTGACTTCCTTTTGCTCCCTCTCGCCTCTCCCTCTTTTACTCTCTTACACACTCACACTATTGCGCTCTATCTATCTGCCATAA
Organism: Drosophila pseudotalamancana; assembly: GCA_037075185.1. Taxonomy (NCBI): domain Eukaryota; kingdom Metazoa; phylum Arthropoda; class Insecta; order Diptera; family Drosophilidae; genus Drosophila; species Drosophila pseudotalamancana. Next base: position 1,026,398 of record JBAMCK010000380.1, on the reverse strand, counting down.
ACTTGAACAGTCAAAAAAGACTGGAAGTTCATTAAACCGTAAGTCAAAAGCTGTGACGTCATAAACATTAACTGATTCTCACGGCTGCAGCAACTCAACAGCCCAACTCAAACGGAGCGTGATGAATGTTTGGCAACAAAAGTGTTACTGACCTCACATTACATGCAGCGAACGAGAAAAAAAAGCACACACACACACACAAAACGTGCAGGTTCATCAAAAATGTTTTTTTTTTTTCTGTTGTTTTTGGGGGAATGTTATAAAAGAAACTGAACGAACAAAATTCAGCGGCATGAAAAGAGAGGGGGAGCAGGATGGCAACATAAAACTTCCAATCAAGTTGTGCTTAAAGTTTGGTCTACGCTTCACTTTTCGCTGTGACGCCGACTGTGCGTCCCAAGCACTGGAATTTCTAAAAACAACATCGCCGAAGTGAAAAAAAATAAAAACGCTGCTGTTTTTGCTGTTGGTTGTTGGTGTGTGTTTTGGGCCTGACATTCCTGTTGCCAGAGCAACGTCAGCGGCGACGTCAACGTTAACGTTAACGTCAACGTCGACGCTCTAATTGGAATGTAGCGTTGGCGCAGAGTCGTCACAGGCGCAGCCGCAGCAGCCGCACAACATAAAAAAACTGGCCCTGTAGCTTTTTTAAGCTCTATTGACTATGGCTGTTGTTGTTGCTGTTGCTGTTGCTCAAAGCGTGGCTTGGAACATGTTTTTGAGCGCTGTTGCGTCTCAGTCGACCGTTGAAGCTGCGTGCGTGCGTTTCGTATGTTTGTGAGTCTATGTGTACTTCTGTTTGTGTTGGTATTTGTTTGTGTGGGTTTTGGGGATGCTTTTGTGGATTGTGGAAGCCAAACCGGAATGTGGCTCATTCAGTGAAAAGACGCTGACGCTGACGTTGACGTTGACGCTGGCGACGACGACGACGAAAGCGGAGCCTTAGCTGTTGCTGTTGTTGCCGTTGGTGTAACTTGAAGCCAGTGGCCGGCAATCTATGCGACGGCGACAGCGACGGCGGCGGCGGTGGCGGCGTTGTTGGCAGAGAATTGTCGCTGTTTTTGTTGTTGCTTGTTTTTCTGGTTTGGCATTCGCGCTCAATTGCGCCAGATTTGCGTTTTTGTTGTTGTTATATTTGTAGTTGTGTGGCTGATCGCAGCGACTGCGCCACGCTTCATTTCTTGCGCTATTGGGGCTTGGCTTCCACTCTTGGAAGCTGTAGCTGAAGCAGCCAAAAATATATGTTTTTATTTTGTACAGTTGCAGCGCCAATTGGCGACATGCGCATCGACTTGTTGTTGTTGTTGTAGTAGTAGTAGTTGCTGCTGCTGCCCACTTGAGAGTGCAGCAAGTCAAGAAAATTCACACAGACAATGCGACTGGAAGGGGGAGAGTAAGCGGGACGGAGAGAGGTGGGCAAATTATGGCGATGGCGTGCGGAAAGAGAATCACGTTTATACCGTTTTGTAAACTGATTTTTTCTATGCCTGACTGTCTGTTGCTGCTTCTTCTACCTACTTCTCTTCTTGTTTTTCAAGTGCAATTTCATTGTGGTTGTATTTGTTGTTGCCAGGCATTTCTTTCATACACACACACACACACATAGACGTTGGGCATGCTCATTAAATATTTTCGCTGTCGAATTTTGTATTTGTATTTGTTTGTTGGTTTGTTCGTTTGTTTGTATGTGTGAGCTGTGCTGCTATCAAGTGCGACGCTCAACTTTTGCTTACCTTCTCTGCACCTTGCGCTGCTGTGGATTCCGCTGCTGCTTCTGCTGCTGCTGCTTACGATGTTGTTGTTGTTGTTATTATTTTTATTGGTTTTATTTTTTGCTGCACTTCTTCACTTTTGCTTTATCACGCAGCTATTTGCATTCTTTTGCTGGACGCTTATTAAATTCACATAGCGTCTGCTGCCTTTTTGCTTTTGTAATTAATTGAATATACACACACACACACGTACGATAGAGAGCGGCCGTTCACACACACACACACTCAAATAGACACTAAGGCAAACGTAATTGCGACAGTTTCTTCGTTGGGAAAAACACGTCCGCAGACAGGTAAATACGCTGTGCAACTGACGCTCTCCGCCATTCAACATTGGCTTGACTTTTGGGCCGCTCTCTTCTCAACTCCAGCTTCGGCTAGCGATCATGGTGACATCTCTGTCGCTGTTAGGCAGCTCATCTCGCTCGCACTTGCGCACTTGTTCCACACAACGATTATCGGCAAAAGTTCGTTACAGCGAGTACGCTTTTGAATTTTACCTGTGACGCGCGTCGCACTGCTTGCGAGAGAGCGTAAGTCGTCAGCGCCGCTCTCGCGAGTTCTTTTCCTCGCTCTCTGTTTCTGTGCACTTGCCCTTCGTTACCCGCCATGCTCGCATTTTTACCTGTCGTTATCTTGCTTGCTCGTTGGGTTGAGTGCCTGGAAATTAGCTGAGTGCTCTCTGCGAAATAAATGTATGTGTGTGGGTGATGTTGCTTTTGTATGTGGGTACGCAACTGTAGTCATGCCAACAACGTTTGCACGAAGTACATTATGTTATACAACATTAAGAGCAAAGCATTTTGTATGTGCTGTTAAAGTTGGATTAGAGTGAACTTATTTTCTAATGTTTATTCTAATAATAAAACAAAATGCAAACTAAATTGTAAATTGAATAAAAAGTTAATTTATTATTTCCTAACTGTTATTCAATAATTCAAGCCACAAACGTTCACCGCTTCACATTTCAAACAGCAACGGCTGCCCAGCAGATGGCGCCACCTACTTAGTAGAGTTACAAACCATTTACCGGTAGAGCAACTGTTTGCCGTGTGCACAGTTGTAGAGCTATTGGCATGCTGTTTAAATCGTTTACAGTTTGAGAGCATTATGTTTATAGCATCTTTAAGCGATTTACGAGCTGCCATTAATATTGGCAACGCTATAAAATGCTAATTATGCATTCTAATGCTCTTCTCTTCTTCTTCTTTGCATACTCATTCGAGTGTCGTTAAAAGGTCTTAAAACGTAAAAGCCACAAGCCGCATCCAGTGGCTTTTAAACTGGCAATGACTTGCTCTACGGCTGAAAGGTGAATAAATCTGTCAAATTATCCGCACACACGCGCACAGACACACACACACACACACACACACACACACGCGTGCCGTCTATCAACCGCAAAGGCACAAATTTGGGCTGCGAATTCGTCATAAAAACCATTTTAACAACCGCAACACAACAGTAAGGCAATTGCAACCCCTCCCCAACCCCCTCAACCTACCCATACTAAAACAAATACCACCACTTCCACACCCCCCTTCTACTCGAAGCCAATCCTGCTTAAAGGCAAACGGAAATGAAGCCGACGCAAGGCATAAAACAAAAAATAACAGCAAGTGAAAAGCTTTGATAGTCCTCCCCATCCCTCCCACCGTTCCCATCCATCCTCCTCTCCTCCCGCCCAACCAACGCAACCAACGCAACCAACGCAACCATCGCAACCCTTAGCACAGACACGAACCCCACCCGCGGCAGCGTTTTTATGGTTCATCAGCAGGCGCCTAATGCTGGCAATTAAAATAAACGGCAGCAAAGATGCCGCCAGACTAGCATCAAAATCTTCCTCCCCCCTCTCCGCTATCCCACCCATCCAGCTCCTCCATCGGCTGGGATCGGAGCACTCGAGAGGCTCCTCCTGTCGAGGAGCAGCTGGCATGCGGGCCATAACAAATGTTCGTTTAATGAAATTTTTATTCAATCAGTGCGCAGAGACTTTTATGGCAACTATCTCTGTCGCACTTCATGGCAAGCGACTGCGAAAGCGGGTGTTAAGAAAGAAGGCGAAACGTGACTGTGAGAGGGAGAAGGAGAGACAGAGAGGGAGACGCAGCTAGACAACCTGTTGATGTGCTTGATGAAGTGTGTGGGAAAAGAATTGAAGAGTGCAAAAGAACGAGATAAATTTATTACAAATCTAAATTGTTGAAAATATTTAATATTTTCGACTTTTTAGTTTTAAGCTTGGTTCAAACTTAGGTTCTTTGATAACTGTAAATAACAGTTTTTAGTAAGCAAATTAAGTAAGTCTGCTCTGTATTAAGCTTGCAGTGTTTTTAACTGTAATTACATATAAATTATGTAGAAATATAGAGTCAGCCGTAACTTAATCCTACAAAAAAGCTTCAATCAGCTTTTCAAGTTTTTTTTTTTTACTCAGAAATATAAAAGCTCCATAAAAATAGTTGCAGCTGGGACTTAATCATATTTAAAGCTTAAATTAGCTTTCAAAGCTCTTTGAAACAGTTTCCTTGTTTTTAAGGATTCGTGTTTCATCGTTTTCCAATTTGTTTAAAGCTTTAAAAAAATAAATTAAGTAGATTTCCGACCTTTTGCTTATATAACTATAATTCCTTTGATATACCTTGAAATATTCGGAACCTGTGTCTGCCACAAAAGCAACTGTTGATTTATTCATGATGTCATTTTCCTATGTCTAATGCATAATTTCCTTGATTTTCGTTTCATTTTCATGATTATGTGTGCCCGTATTCTCGGTTTTCCGTTTCCCATTTTCCTTGCGGCTGCAATTAGAGGCTGCGGCTTAGAAGAAGCAGAAACAGAGCGTTGGGCGAGGAAAACCGCAAGGCGAGGCGAAAAGTGAAAAACAGTTGCTTCGACTTTGCCACATTTTCCGCGGTAGACCCCAAAAACATTTCCCATTTAAGTTGGCAGCGTTTCCAACGCGGCTTTCAATTAATTCGGGAAAATGCCAAATGCGAAAATGCGGGAAATGTGGAAAAGCGGCAGTGCCAACAGGTGCGCTTTCCATTTGCATAGATTAGACGTCTAACTTGGATTTTTGGCCAACTTGTTTGCAATTGGGCTTAATTAAAAAGTTTATAAGCAGAATTTACATAAATTTAATTAAAGCTTTATTTCAAAGAGGGCCAATTAAACGGCTAACGGGCCAAAAAGCCACAAAGCGGCTCAACACCTGTCAGCAAGTCGACTCCTTTTGTGGCACCTGTCCGCGAATTGTCTTTCTGCTATCTGCCAAATATTGATCGCCATTCGGGCCAAAGGGAAAGCGGCCCAAACTTGAGCCGTCTGCCATGTGGGTCAAGCAAATCAATTGACAGCTTTTCCACAACTTTTGCGACCCCAAAGAAGAAGAAGAATAGCAACAACAACCATGTATAACGAAATGATGGCCAACAAGGGCCATAAAGGTTCTGCAAACGTCACCTGGGCGGGCCCTATAAATAAATCATGGCCTATGATAATACGAGACACACACACACACACACACACACGCTCGCTTTGTTATGATAAGCGTTTCACACACACACACGCACGCACGCACGCACACTTTGATAAGATATGCGGCAACGCTCCTTCTCTCTGCCTCTCTCCCTCTCTCTCTCTCTCTCTCTCTCTCTCTCTCTCTCTCTTGCTCATGACAGCGTTTGACTTATTGTCAAGAGCCGCTGTTTGCATGCCGCAACTTGTGGCACGCTCAATCATAATACAATTTGACATATTGTTGCATGTTGCATACTTCGCAACGAAAACCTTTTCGCAGCTATTAATCAAAGCTGACATTTGGGATTTTGCTGCCCCTTCGCTGCATTTGCCAAATGGCTTTCCTTTTCACCTTCCCTCCCCACCTCCACCCTCCACCCTCTCCTCCACTTCTACTTGCCTCTTCCATTTAAACTACAATTTTCTGGCAGTCGCAACCACAAAAAGTTTGACTCAAAGCTAAAAATAAATCAAAATGTTTGTGAAATTCAAATTTGTTGTTTTTCAAAAGATTTTAAAAATATTTGTTTTTGTTTTATTATTTATGATTTATTACTTTTGTTATTAATTATTAATTTGTAAATCAAACTTTTTTGAAATGCTTAAAACAGCATAAATTACACATAACCCATAAATGGGCTAACGCGGCGTATGATTAATGCGCTATAAGTAAATGCAGAATCACAGGTACAAAGAGCAAATGCTGACACATTTCTAGCCCCAATCTAAATATGTAAAAACTCACACACTCACACACACACACACACACACGCCCACACACACTCACGCATGTGTCAGAGCTATCAAAACGATATGAGCAACGGTTAATCCCGGCAGCAAAAAGCTCAAAGCAGCAGCTAATAAAATGTGCAAAGAATGCACACACACACATACATATTTGTATGAATAAAATAAATAATAAATGCCCGTCAGCATTTTTGGTTCATAAACAGGGCAACAAAAAGAAAACTCGAAATGAAATAGAAACAAAGCTGCACATAAAACGGTAAAAACCACTCGCGGCGACCAAAAAGACAAATGTCGCAGCAGCTGCAGTCGTCGCGGCAGACAAAAGGCAGCAGCAGCAACAACAACAGCGCCAGCGACCGCAACTGCGGCGAGCGCTATAAAATAGCGACGCCAGCGGCAACTGCAGCAGCAATAAAAAAAACAGCGACGTCAGCAGCAGCAGCAGCAGCAACAACAACAACACCTGCACTAACATAAACTACATAAATAGCAGCACAAGTAACAGCAAGAAGAACAACAACAGCAGCAGAAATAGTAGCAGCTACTGCACAGGCAGCACAGACACACACTTAAGTAACAGCAGAGCAGCAACAACAACAACGATTGCAGCGTCGGCGCCAACGGCAGCACTAACAAAGCAATAACCAAACAGCTACAAAACAAACAGTCAAAAAAAGCAATGGCAAAGCGCAAAGACAAACATAGCGGACAAAAAAGCTCAAGCTCTTAACGATGACGTGCTGCGGCGCCAAATGCACGGAAAGCTTTTTGTCTTTTACTCTGTGTGCTCATGTCGTCATCAAGCAGTTCGCTTCGAACATGTTGCGACGGCTATAGATGAGACCAGCAGCAGCAACAACTGACAAATCAAACACTCGACGGCGCTTGCACGAAACGGACGCGAACGAGCAAATCGGAACGTTCTAACGGTACATTCAACTTTTCGCGCCAAACGGACGAAAATAATACAATATTAATGAACATTTCAAAAACCATTCAAGAAAAAATATTAGAAAAACGTGAACATAAAATAGTTTTCTCTAAAGCCAAACAAAATTTGTGTTATTTAATTTCTGAAGCAATTCAAGTGGAAAATTAAGCTAAAAATATTTCGAAAAATAAAATAAAATAAAATACAACAAGTGCATAAATATATACACATGTATGTGTGTAAGTGTGTGTGTGTGCTAATACAAATTATCGACCAAATATATACGGCCGCATATTAATCGGCCCCGCGGGCACATTAACTTTCCCGTTAGCTTGTTCTTGTTGTTATTGTTGTTTTTTATTTTATTTTATGCCTGGATATTTGACCAGGAAACGACGAAGTTCATTAACTGAGGCAGCGCCGCACGCCCCCACCGCCACGCCCCCACCGCCACGCCCCCTTTCAGTAAAGGACCAGCCTCAAGAATAACAAAAGAGGGAGAGGGAGAGGGAGACAGGGAGAGGCAAGCAGGTTGGTTAAATATTTTAACAAAATTGATTTAAGGAATTTTCACATTGGTTTTCCCTGTTCCGTTGTTTGTTGTTTACCTTTGTTCTTTGATTTGTTTGGCTTTGCACGCTTCTCCCTTTTTACCGTTTTTTACGGCTAAATTCATTTGCCGATTCGGGATAATCGGGTCGAGTCCTCAAATGTGTTTTTCCCCGCGCGGATGGCGAACAAAAAACACAACCAAAAAAACAAGAAAAATTGGGAGCAGCAAAAACTCGTGCGATAAATGAAAATCGCTCATACGCAACGTTAGCCGCGCCTTTGGGGAAAAGGGAGTACACGAGGAGGGACTGGGGGAGGAGCTGCATTAAGTATTCCAGGACATTTGGCAGGCGAGTTTATTGCACTGTTTGAATTGTCCTGTCGTTTGTTTTACGCTCCTCCCCCGCTCCCCCTCCTCCTCTCACAATCCCCCTATTTAAGCCGAGTGGCAAGCAAATAAATACATTTCGCAATGATTATTTTGGCCGTAAAGCATTTGGCAATCCTTCGGGCCCCATAAACCACTTGACAGAGCGCCAAAGGGGATGCCAAGGCAAAAACTGCCTCAATTGCAATCAATTTTAATACATTTTTAAGGCCAACACAAATCGACAACAAAACGAAAACCGCTCCAGCTTTTGGCCAAGTCAAACATTCAAAAGTGTCGAGGCGTTAGAAATGCTTCTTCTTCTTTTACTTTTTACTTTGTGGGGATAACAAACTCGAGCGGGAGTTTAGACCGGAATTTCATTTAGCATAAAATTAGGCGTAGGCAAGAGTCTAGTTAACATTCAAGCATTTACATAATCCGAAAAACATACTGAATTGGCTTAACATAATGCTATTTAACATCTAATCTAAATGTCAGAGGGAGGTATGAGAAATTCATTCAGTACTCTGCTAATTAACATTGAAGCATTTACATAATGTCACATATTGACTTGGCTTACTATAATGCTACTTAACATTTGTCTGTTATGCAAGTGAGAACAGCTAAATTCAGTTCTCTGTTAATAAATAGTAAATAGCCGTATTTACATTGCCGAAATATTCTTAAGTAAATTATTAATAGCTGTTATCTATAACAAAAGCCACAATGTAAATATTCTTAACAGCTGTAATCCATTAACAGCACCACAAACACTGTTAACTAAAACATAATCCACAATGTAAATAACCTTGTGTCACACTGTTATTAACATATGTTATCTAAGACATACGCCGAAAGTCAATGTATATATGTATCTACATTACACTGTTAGCAACAACTGTAATCCTTAACATAAGCCGCACTGGAATGTAAATATCCCTATGTTAAGCCCTCTATTTGCAGCCATTTGGTTAATCGAATTTAGCTGCTGATTTATCGCTGCGATCTGATTGAAAAGTGTTTTTTCAGTCTTATTTGCTAACTGATTTCCGCGATGGAAAAAAGGAAAACCCTGCGGCACGAATGTCGAACAACTCCGTGGGGGCAAATGCGCTCGGCCACAAGCCACATGCCACATGCCACTTGCCACTTGCCACAATCAAAGTCAGTCAGTCAAGCGCTCGGCTTGCCGCACGTTGACACCACAATTACAAAATCCAATTACAACAACAACAGCGACAACAATAGGGACCAGGAGGAGGAGTTGGGGGGAATCGGGGGAGGTGGCACGAATTGCTGCACTGCGTCATTCGAGGCACATTCGCTTTGACGATTGCTTTGCGGGCTGTTTGCCAATTAGACTAAAATGCCAATTGGCACGCGACACGGCAGCTGGGCAGCGGCCACGCCCACACAATAGACACCGCCCTCTTTTAACCCCTTCGGATGACTGGCCGGGAGTTGCATTGCTTTTATGTCTTATCAAAATTTGCCAACTAATTCCATTTGCCTGCCCCCTTCTCCTATCTCCACCCCCATCCCTTTTCGCACACACACACACTGAAAGTCAAACGCTGAGCCACAATTAATTGTGAAGCCCCTCCCCCTCCCCCCTTCTTTTTGAAATGAAATTTCATTTTGCATTCCGGGCCTTTGGGTCGAAAATTGTAAATTCAATTAAAAGCTGCCACAAAACAGAAGCAGCAGCCGTTCCACGAACAGGTGCAACACTTAAGCCCGCTTGCTGCCACATGTTGTAGTTGCAGGCAGCAGCAGCAGCAGCAGCAGCCGCTGAGTTGCAGTTGCTCTTCAGGGGCCACTAAAAGCTGACAGAGAGAGAGAGAGAGAGAGAGAGAGAGAGAGAGAGAGAGAGAGAGAGAGAGAGTGTGTGAGCGAGAGAGAGAGAGAGATTGACTATGAGCTGAGCTTGTTTCGGACTCTGGTTAGCTCGAGAGCTGGAAAGCAGTCTCTGTTACCTGTTCGCGGCATTGTGCTGGCCAAAATGCAGCCACCGCCTGCATAAGTGCTCTGCTATACACTGTTTATGCAGGCCAAGCAGGGCGTATTCGGCTTAAACTTAACTGACATTCTTCTGCTTTAACTCTTCTTCTGTTGTTGGGCTTGTTAAAGTTGACTTTCCTTAACAAGGAAACTATATATGTCTATTATATATATCTTATATATATACATTAGAATCTGCAGAGCGAAGAATATTTTTGTACTATATCTTTTTCTTTCAAGCCTATTCCTAGACCAATTTGTAACTTTAGGCTCTACAGTTTACAATTCTCAGCTTGAGAGCCATTGGCTTTTTCTTTGATTGAATTCTTTTTACAGAGTATTGCTTAGTTGCTTGGACTTTCGATTGCAATCTGTTTTTCCTCCGTTGTTGCTTGTTGGCCGTTGTAGTTGACAGTGCCTGCCAGACGCCTGTTTGAACTACCTCCCCCTGTCTCCCACCATTTTTTTGTGTCTGCTCCACAAACTTCTGCCGTATACGGAACTCACTTCACATTCCGAAACTCCGGAGTATCCTTTGCACTGTTCCCAGCTCTCTGGGCGTGGCCACATTTCATGTAGGACAAGTTCCCCAGCTTCACTTTGAAGTGTGTGTGCGAGTGTGTGTGTGATGTGTGTGCAATTCAAGTAGCATGCCGCTCGACGTGGGAAGAAACGTGACTGAGGCGGAGAGCTACAACAAATTTTCGTAGCATCCACCCAAAAAAAAAAGGAAGAGGGGGAAAACTAACCAAATGTTTAGACAAGCACGAGGACAAGGATGAGGCAGGACACTTTGTTCGCATCAGTGTAAGAGTCCACAGCAAACATGCAAAATTGCACGCACGCACACACACACACACTCGCACACACACATATCTATACATATATTATAGATCAGCAATTGCTGCAGTTTCCCATATAAGCAACAAAAAGGAAAAATGTGTCTAAAAGCAAAATAAATAACATAAAGTACATCCATGCCCACACATACACACACATACAAATATATACATATATATATATATATATATATGGTAGATATATTGTGCCGTATAACATTTATCTTAACGCAGTTCAACTTTTTGGCCTTTTGCCATGTTTTATTTTTTTTGAGTGTAATTTTGAGAGGCGCCTAAAGGACGCTTCGCTCTGACATTTGTTCATTTTCCAAATTGAAGGCAGAACCAGGGACCAGGAACTGGAACTGGAACTGGAACTGGCACTGAAACTCGATTGGCAATTCCCGCGAGGCTTTACGCTTGAGCTCTGGTCAACAACTAATCCATTTAATCGATAAACCATTCCAACTTTTAGCCAACTGTTTTCCCAGCTGAGGGACTGCAGTTCGTGACCATATGGGAGGTCCTTTTGAAAGGACAATCCTCGAGGCAAGCCGTTTGCACTGCTGCTCTCCGAAAACACAATCCAAAGATGAAAGAAAATCAAAGGCCATTCGGCTTGAAACAGAACATGGCTAGAGATCGACTATCAGATATCCTGTACACTTAAAAGAGGAAATACACGTCATTTTTATTCATCCAAAATTAATCTAGGATACCTTTTGCAATGTTGAAGGTGCTTTTAAAAGAAAAACCCCATAAAATTTATGAAAATCGCAAAGAAAAGCGCAATTTAAGGATAGCGAATAATAGCATATTCATCCATTTGATGAAATTCAAGAGTGGAAATGAATCACTTTTCTTTCGATGAAAGAAAGAACTTAATATATATTACTCCTATCTATCTCTGAAAATCGCAAAGAAAGGCACCGATTGAAATCTCATTGTATTCAATTGAAAGGATTCCAAGTTGCAATCCTAAATGAATATAACTGAAGTCTAACTGGGGCAATAGATAAATATATATGCAATATATATCTAATTATCTATGCAACTATAAATCTATAAATATAATGGATTACAATGGATAAAAAGATATTTAAATATCATTTAAGCAACGGATTCAGCTCAATTAAACGCAAAGTAAATTCCCTAAAATAATAAGTGAAGGTGCGCAGAGGAGCGCGCTAAGCACACAAATACAAGACGAGTGTGTGTACACAACACACCCAGGCTGGAGGAGTGTGTGTGTGTGTGTGTGTGTGTGTGTGGCAAGTGTGTGAAATCAAATGCAGCAAAGAACTCTCGACATATGCGGCACAAAGCCCGGGCATATGCTTATATATGAGGAAGTTAGATAAACACACTCGTAAAAGCAGGCTGTCAGGCACCCAAACACATACACACACACACACACACACATCTACACGCACACACACAGTAACGTGCACACAATAAGGGGCAATAAACTTGCCTAAAGAAGAAATTTCCAATTTATTTTGCGCTCAAGTTAATTATGAGACACGCACATTAACGCAGATTGCACAAAGGATATGCGCGGCTAGGGCTCTGAAAAAGGGGGCGGGGCCAGCTGTCAAAAAACTAAATGAAGTGAATTTTTGTGTAAACATCTGCGCTACCGGCATCGAGCAGCCAAATTGAAAATAAAACAGAACCAAATGATGCAAAAAAAAAAAAAAGGAGAGAAGAAATATGCGTGGAAGACGCCTTGAAGTAGGCTCCATAAAATATGCACAGCAGACAAACGGTACACACACACACACTCAGCGGGGAAGGAGATGTTTATATATAGATGAATGGGGCACGGTGAGTGGGTGGGTGAGGGGAAGTGGGGCCGGAAGAGGGGGTAGACATCCACCTACATGTGTCATAATCAACATAAAAGACGTTAAGTTTAAACTAAGCAGACGCCAATTTGCACCCCCAGATATTGTTGTTGTTGTTGTTGTTGGTGTTCTGTGCCTCGTCGATTTGTGCAACGTGTTGGAAAATCTTTGACAAAAATAACATTTAGCCCCGTCATTTGCTTTGCTCCTTTGGCCCCATCGATTTATCGAACATTTTTTCGTAACTGAATAAAAATGAAACCTGAAATTTGTTTCCTTTTATATTCAATTTGCATTGAAGGCAAATTAATTTTGATTTATTTATGCAGAAGTCACCCCCTAATTATTTACAAAAGGTAAAATAATATTCCTGAGCAGCTAGAGTTTGTATTTCGGTAAAATAAAACCAATTATGGAGTTATATAAAAAATGCTTTAATCGAGTTGTCTTTGTGGTTGCAAAGCTTTAATACCCTATAAAAGAGGTCTGAAGAGGTCTGTTTTGGTATTAAAATGAACAGATAAACGAACATCGTATTAACTGTAATTACGATGGGAGGTATTAATCTGATTCAACATTTAATCCATGTTTGTATCTCTTAAATACGGTTAATTCTGATTAATCTTTAGAAGATTATTATTACTTATTCCTGCAAGTTTGTTAATTTGTAAAAAAATATTTTGTATATTTTAAATTCGCTCCGTTTTCTTTTTAATTTAAGCTGCATTTAAAGTAAAAATATAAATTCTCATTTAAAGTACAAGTTTTAATTGCTTTCAAATTAATAAGATGATATTTATATTAAAACAATTTTAAGACTAGCAAATGCTAACATGTGGCTAACATGAAGCAATATATATATACATATATAAATATATATAAATAAAACTATATAGTATATATAGAGATACCGTGTACGATGATTTCCATAACAAATACTAAACATTTCATCACGACCTGATTATAAAGTTTTATTAATATTGCTCTATAAAAAACTCAAAGTATTTCCGACGTAAACGTCTGGTATTTCCTTGTTATCAATATTAAAATAATATTATTCAGTTATATATAAATGTGAGTCATAAAAAAGAAAAGAAATTGTACAAGTTTTCAGATTTGTATCTCTTGCTCTTTTGACCGCTGGATCAGATCTGCGGATTTGAATACATTGGGACTATGTGACATGAACGATCAAAGAATAATCGAATATATATCATAATTATATAGATATATGTATATATATGATAATATATATTTATGTTCGCCGCGTGCCAAAGTTTTGAACAAAAGTTGTTGTTTATTTTTCTTGTTGTATATTTTTTTAAGCATATTTCAAAATATTTTTTTTAGTAATTAGAGAAAAATTCTCGCAGTCAAAATTAAATATATGGAAATTTATTTAGCCAGCAAAAAGTTGTTTTTATTGAATAGGAAAACAAAAAAAAAACGCGGCAGTTGACAAAAACAAAAGCGAAAAGTGAAAATAAAAACACAAACAGCGACAAAAAATTTCAAATGAGCAATAAAATTTGTTTTTCCTGCCGCACAAGCTTTTCAGCTTTTCACAAGCCTCCGCGAATAGGACCAATGAAAATGATAATGATAATGATAATAATAATGTTAATGTTAATGTTAATGCGAATAAACAATGTCAAGCACGACTAAATATAATAGAAAAACCCACAACAACAACAACAACTACTGCAACAGGTGGCTGTAAATACGGGAACACAACAATAGGCATTAAACGGGGAAAGGGAGGGGGTTGCCGGGGAGAGGGGTGGGAGGAGACAGTGGGGATGTGGGTGAGTGTAGTGGGTGGGGCGAGACTTTCCGGCAAAGGCATCGGAACGGCGCTCTGACCTTTGTAACAATGCCACATGTTTCCACCTGTGTGTGTGTGTGTGAGTGTGTGTCTCGCTAAGTGTGTGTGTGTGTGAGTGTACCTCTGTTTGTATGTGTGTGTGTGTGTGTGGCTAAGTTGTTACCCATTGAAATTAATTTTATCGCCTGCCTGCAACAGGTGAGTGTGTGTGTGTGTGCGAACAGGTGATTGTTTGTGTTAGTGAGAGACCATGGTCATGAGAGGAAACGACAAGCAACAACTGTTAAGGCAAAAGAACATTCAACACAACATGAACAAAGTTGTACGCAACACACGCAACAGCCGCGTCCTGTGCACAGAACCTGCAGCCCAGAACCTGCAGCCCAGAACCTGCAGTCCAGAACCTGCAGCCCAGAACCTGCAGCCCAGCTTAAACACAGTTTTTACTTTAAACGAGTTGCTCCCGATCTAAATATATACCTATATACATGTATTCCTTTACATACAAGATGTTAACATAGCAGTTAGAAGATGTTAGCTGAGTAAAACGAATCCTTTGAATAAGGGGCTAGTCCCGATACTTAGATTAAAGGATACTTTTTAAATGTAAGGTAAAAGCAATATGAAGAATTTACATTGTTCTACTTTTATATATATTAAATATAGTCTGCTATATATTTTAACATTTCTCTTAGCTTACTTTATTAACTAAGATTGCAAGTGTTTTTTTTTATTTTTTATTCTTATTTCAGTTTCATCTGATGTATAGAAAGACTTGCAAATAAAAGCGTTTTTATTGTTTCTCTAATAAAATATAAATCTGTTCTCCATATTCTCACATATGCTGTAAAGCATATATAAGACTTTTCGATATAAATATATAACATGTAATAAATCCATGTCAGGTTCCGCTGCTTAAGCTGTTTGCTTTAGGATTGAATAAACTGCTGCTAAACAATTCTGGACTGCGAATTAAGGATTCCCATGGATACCTAAACCAAAGGACATGTTGCTCCCCCGCCTTGTGGCCTCTGGCTTTTCAGCTGTGGCTTGTCTAGCTCTTAAGAGCTGCCAACTTTGGCCTACTGGCTGCTAAATCAAGTCCCGCTTGAGTGTGTGTCCTGTTTGCCGAAGGACAAACGCTGCTGACAGGTGTCACAGGCTCGGCTCAGCTCGGCTCAACTTATGGAACACGGCAAATGTTTTGATTGTTCGTGGCCCCTCATTTGGCATGGGCGTAGCTCACAATATCGTGCGGCACTTATCGGCTTTTGTCAGGTTTATCTCACTGCTAAAAACAAAACCTGTGTGTGCGTGCGTGTAAGTGTGTGTGTGTGTGTATGTGTGTATTGCTGATAGCTACGAGTTGCTGGGAATCGGGCACAGCTGTCGGCGCACACATGAATGTGCATCGATTTGTGTATCTGCTGCCAGCTGCCGCTTCAAATGAACCACGCCCCCCCCCCCCCCCTTCACATTACCCCTCCTGCTCACACACTACCATCCTCTCCACTACTCCCATAAAAAGGAGCGCTGATTAACCAATATGTAGCCAAATATTTGAGTTGGCATCAAATTTATGTTAATAGAGCGCTACAATGTTTATTCTTGTTGTCGATTTTTGTTGCCTTTGTTTCGCAGATAAAAAGTGTGGCCCGAAAAAAAAAAGAAAAGCGAAAAAAAAACTTCATGAGCCAGAAAAGGCACCATGTGGCATCATAAAAGCCCCAAAATTGTGTCCAGAATTGTGTGAGGCATAGAAGCTGAGCCCAATATCTCAATGAAAGGCCGACACACACACACTCACACACGCACACACATCCGTACACTCACACATATGCTGCGTCTTGTGTGGAGGCCAATCAAGACTTGTCAGCGAACATTGTCGGGCAATTAGAGGCGTGGCAGCCGCCCAGTTTATCGAGTTGTCTTCTAGGGCTGCGGCATGCTGTGAATGCAAACATTTTCTTCGCATTTGCAGCGCACAATTTTATGCACGAACGATTGGCCGTAGGTCCTGCGCCTGGCATCTGGGCTCTATTTTCCTTGTTTCGGCTTTAAATGCATCGCTGGGTTTGTCGTGCCAAATCAAGCGAAAAGTCACAATGACAAACCCCGAGGAGGGGGTAAAAAAACCCTTTTTCGACTGCCTTATCGTCAGGGCCAAGTCTTAAAGGGTTCGCTTATTGTGTCTTATTAAGTATACGCCGAGTGTGCCGAGCAGAAACTTTTTCTGCATTATTTACCCACTCGCCTTTGTGTGTGTGTCTGTGTGTGTGTGTGTAAGTGGGTGTCCCGAACAGAGCCTCTTTGCAGCGGCTTCGCGAGCCTCGACAAGTGCTTCAAGCTGCTAAAGCCAGAAAGTCAACGCAAATAAACGTGAGCTTTTAATTATTTATGTTTTAATCATTCCAACAAAAAGTTAATTACTACAAAATGTTGCCAGGAAGCAACAAAATAAAGAAGTGACAAAAGCAGCTTCTTGACTTTGTGTCGTTTCTATCGCTAAGAAGTTGGGTTCAAGGTGAACGTTGGGACAAGGTGGCTTTCATCCAAGGAAACTTCTTGGCTTGCCTTTGAAGCTGTGTACATAAGGGAAAGTAATTTAAGACATTATAGAGTCGATTTAGTACTAATGAGGCCAACTGAAAAACTAGATGGATAACGGATGAATCCTCTCTTTAATTCAAAATCAATAATTATCAAGCGTTGTGAATTAACAGACTGGAAAAGTTCGTTCATACATCCATATTACCTCAATCTATTATGGAAAATTATATTAATTATATTAAGTTTCGATATGCAGAATAGGTTCCTCTCCATCTCTCCCTCTCTCGCTCATTCTTTCTCTCTCTCTCACTGTCTCTCACTAAAATTGTCCAGAACACTAAAGACTGAAATACTGGTAAAAGGTTCTACTTCTCCATTTGCGGTTGTATAAAATACTGAAGAGTAAAGTACTAAGGAAAGTAGTAAAAGGTTTTCCACTCTATCTCATGAAAACCGCTTTCCCATTTTTTAAAGAATAGGTTGAAGTCTTGCCTTGAATGATCTAAATATTCATCACTACCTATTTATTCCACAGCCTCCTTCTCTCTCCCTCTGTCTCTCTCACTTCCTCTCCTCTCTCTCTCTCTGTATCGGGTCGCAAAGAGCCTTTGGAGCTGACAGCTCGTTAAAGTGTTTGCCTGCGACAGCTTCTGCTCGCAGCTGAAGTCCTGGAGGAGTGATTCGATTATGCAGTGACCAGGTCAGGCCTGGTCAGGTCGAAGCTGAGAAGGAGGGATGGAGGGGAGCGAAGCAGGGAGATGGACACATGGCCGGCAGCTTATGATGCATATCTAAGCAGTGAGAGCCTAAATAGATTACAGATATGTTTTGATTGCTAATACCCATGACTTGACTCGTGCTCAAGACTGCCTCCAGGGTATACTAATAAATTCAATTTGTATCTCAGTTTCGGGCCTCCGGGGCGATTGGCTTAAAGCTGGCCAACAAAATGGATTTCATTTCGTTTTAGCTTGCAAGCACTTTGGATCTGCAAATGGCAATTAGTGTCAATTAAGCTACAGGACTGAGCAAGTAGTGCTCAGGACTTCTCAACAGGACTCAAGACTAGCGAACAAGTTGTCTGGCACTCGCCGCTCGAGTTGCAACATTCGCCTGCCACTCGAGGCATTCCACATGGATCAACGCGCCCTCGATAAAAAGGCAATCTATTTTCATTTTTATTTACATCATTAATTGTGAAATGTTTAAAGAAACGAGAAAGTTCCGTTTCTGATGATGCAAGAAAAATGGCACAAGAGCAAAAGAAAGCAAAACATATCCAAAGAAAAAGAAAAATGTATTTTTAGAAATGAAGAAAAACTACGTGATTAAACAACAGACACACTTAAGCACTCGCAACGAGGCACATAAAACCGTACACACACATACACACACACATGGACATGTGCCTTGCGTTCTCAAGAGTTTTGACCAAAGTGCGTAAATTCGATTAGCAAATCGAAGACGATTTCAAATATAAGCTAAAATATAAAATGGAATACGTTTCATTCACAAAGAAGAAGAAGAAGATTATAATTTGCATAAGGTTTTTTTTTTTGCTTGAATGAAAGGTGAATAATATATCAAAGAAATTCAATTTTTCAAATAATGGAAAAACATTTTTGCCTTATGAATACAAATGAAAAGTTAATACTTTGAGGCAGATTTGATGATTTTTCTAAATGAATTAAAAAATCCTCAAACCTTATTTTGTATTATTTTCAATCTATATCAACATATTGCTTATATTACTGTTGCATATTAAGACGTACATTAAAAAATATCTTCATAGTATATATAATATCAATCTCAAAAATTGTTTTGTTAAGTTAATAAATAAGTTAAGTTGTTAAGTATGCTAATATAATTGTAATATATTTCATTATCCAATAGCGTATTTAGTATTAGAAACATTCCCGTTTTGTAGTCGAATTTAATGCATCAATCAATCCTATTCTCAGCTTCATTAATTTTATATAACTTATTAATTTAACAAAGCAAATATGATTAAGAAACATGTTTCATTTATGCACATTGGCTATTCAAATATTTACACGACCCTTCGCTTTTCCCCTTTCCCATTTTCCCTACTGAGTGCGTGATTTTTCACGCCGTGCGTTCACTCGGACTGCGACCCAGTTTTGTGAAAGAGTTTAAAAATAAAATGCGAGTGGAAAAACCCGGGGGGAAAAACGGAAAACGAGACGCAACTGAATCTATGTTTGATGGCGTACCAAAAATACAAAAGAAAAATACATGAAAAGTGAAATGAAAAATCACAGAGCAAATTATGCTGCATGTTGTTACACATTTCACTTAGTTTTTCACGTTGGCAAAAAATTACAAAAAATGTTGCTTTGTCAGCTTTGCTTTGCAATTTTGCTTTCATTTGCGATTTATTTATAAAACATGGCCAAGCAAATAATAGAAAAATAAAATACTTAGCAAATATTTAAAAAACATTTTCATTTTGATTTGTAGCGCATTTTGAAGTGTTTTTCTCTTTTCATTTTTGACATTCTTTGCTCGCTTTTCTTTATGTTTATTTGCAGTTAATGCGAATTATGCACTCGCAGCAAGTGCGACCACCAATAAAGCAGCAGCCGCACCACCACCACCACCACCTACATCAACAACATCAACAACATCAACAACATCTACAACAACAACAACAACAACAACAACAACAACATCAACAACAACAACAGCAAGAGCAGCACCCAAATAGCTTTTAGCAGTTGTTAATCAAACGATACACCACAACACCAACAACAATAACAACCACTGTAGCCACAAGTTGCACCACAGTCCACAAAAACCACATTTAGTTGAAGTCCAGTCTCGCAAAATGGTGGACGACATTTCGCCGATGCATCATCGAATGCAGAAGAAGACGCGCAGCGCCTCGATCTGTGCCACCGGCGCCAGCATCGAGACCGTTATCCAGAACCTGCCCTCGGGCAGTGCCACGCCCGAGGGCGGGACGCCCGGCTACAGACGCCGCCGGCCCGCCACCCGCTCCCAGAGCGCACGCATCACATCGGGCGCCCGATCGGTGAGTAGCTCAATTGGCTGTATGTCCGACTACAGTAAAGCCTGCCTAATCCGGATTACTCGCTTGTCAATGAATATTTTGCACTTTTTAATAATGTGTACATTAACATTAATATCAATAAAATTGTAAAAAATAAATAAAACTCAATCCGGCTTAAGCAGGCTTTACTGTATATCAAATGTGGATCACAGGTGGACAAATTGACTATAGCTTAATTAGTTTGCTTGACTTTATAAATTCTTTATTTGCTTTCAATCAATTGTAGCTGAGCACTTTAGCTTTAGTACTTAGCGATGAGCGCGTGAGTCGTGACACGCGTAAACAGATTGCACTACAAATTTAAATAAATGCTTGCTATAAAAATCGATACATATGTATATCGCATGGCAATTGATCTATATACTGTATTAGTAGTTGGTATAATTATAAAATCCGCTGAATTTAATTTTGAAAAGGAATCTTCTTAGCGCAATATATAACGCTTATTACAAATTTTAAGTTAATGTTAGAAATTTGGTTAAAGTTATGAGAAAATGAATGAATGAAAAAATAAATCAAATAAGTAAAAAATAAAGAGGGGAGTAAAGGGTGACAAATCAGGCCCATTTCCTAATCTGAGTAAAAACCTATTTATAAAACATAACTAATATATATACTAAATATTAATGGTAAAAACATAATTTCTCGATAGACGTAAATTAGGGCTCAACAAAAGGGTCACTCGGGCAACTTATCTACTCGGGAAGTTAGTTAGGCTTAATTTATGGACATGCTACTATAGTCTCTTGTAGAATATATATCCGGCATATTCAGTGATAATAACTGTACAATTATTTGTGTGAAGTGAAGTGCTTAAAGGTCTAGTAAGTTCAACTTTATAGAGCGCAAAATGTGTTTCCTTTGACGCCCGCCGCATTCCATGAACAAATTATGATATATTAGCCCCAAAATGGAAACCCATGATAGCTGTTTAACACGCGATCTTCCTTATAGAGCTTATTGTCTGGCGCTCATTGTCTGCTTGTTGCAGTTGGTCAATGGATTAAAGTGAAATTTGATAGACCGAAAACTTGAACTGCTGCCAGTTGAAAGGACGCTTTCGTGCAACAAATGGATTTGGCTGGCAATGCATGTAGTTAGCCACGCCCCCTTGGCGTGCCGGAAGGTGGCAGAGCTGATTGTTACTCATTGTTACATTTGCATGGAAATGTGTTTCGGGCCGTGTTTATTTGCGAACTTAATCGCAGTTCCAGATTTCAGGTTTACAGTTAGTAATTTTAAAGTTTGCCCATTTATGGAATTGGCAGCGGAAACTTGTTGAATAACCAAATGGAGAACGCGAACCGTTATTCGATCGATGCACTTGGCTGGAACGAGGGCGGCATCAAGGATGGACTGAGAGCATAAATCATTTGCTGGACAAGATTACGTTCTTGGCCAATGGTGCGGACCGAACTGCATTCGCGCAGGTGGGCCAGCCGCACGGTCAACTGATTCATTCGCAACTCATGCTCCAGATCCACCGGATTGCTCAACGATGGATGCCCGGCAATCATGTGGATCGGCTCTTCAGTCAATCTCGTCATCTTTGCCAGACGGAGGCGACAGCGTCCCACCTGGGCGCGGCGTTGGGCCTCCTCAATCTCTGTCACCCGCGGCTGACTTCGCGCAGTCTCCGGGCAGGGCAGCGCCGGACGCAGGCAGTGGCAGTAGCTGAGATTGTGCAACAGATACTCATCGAACTCCTCGCACGGTGCCAGCATTTTCTGATAGTTCTCCAGCGTGGACAACTCGCTCGGATTCAGGAGACGCGAGGCACACTCCAGCTTCAAATGGTGGCTGTAGAAGTAGTTGAACAGCTCCTCCGCCAGCTGCATGAAGAACTTGATCGGCTTGTGGAATGTATCGCCCATTATGAATGGCGTCTGTTCCGTGAGATCCAGTTTGTTGAACTCACGCCGCAGACCCAACAGATTGAAGCGTATGCCCACAATGCCGCGACTCATCGCAATGTTGGAGCCCAAAATGATTTGATAGTGCAATTGATATTTGTTAATGATCACATCCTCGGCGTCGGCGTTGCGCGGATGCGGCTCCCGGCAGCTGGCATCCGCTTGAACGCTCAGGTCGCGAGTCAGCGGCCACAGCTTATCGGAGGCCATTCGCTGCAATCCCAGTTCCTTGTGCCACTCCTTGAAGTAGTTCCTGTACGCATCGTCCAGGGCCAGCAGCTCGTTCAGCACCTTCAGCTCAATCCCGTCGTGCTCCCGGACTAGTGCGCTGGTCACCGTTGCAACTGGAGGCTTCGAGCGGGAGGCGTGGGAGCTGGACACAAGGACACATATTTTGGTCATTTTCCAGTCCGATATTGGTTTAAAAGCGAACAAAAAATATATATGTATAATTCAATATATATGTATACATATAAAGATGTTGTCAGACTCCCTCTCCGAAACTCTCTCCTTCTCGTCCTCTCTCTCTGCTTCTCGATTAATACTAAGTGTGAGTGAGTAGTGTGCACCTATTTAGTATTTGCTTTGAAGCTCAGAGCCTACTTTGCAATCGCTTAATGTGATCAGCAGCTCGCTTTTCCATAAATAATCCTTGTCACACACACACACACAGAGATTTGCTCTGATATTGTTTGACAATGTTTATCGATTCGTGGCAAAACAGTTGTTGGCATTGATTGTGAAATCGGAATAGAGCCCAAGGGGTAACAGGACGACAGGACAACAGCTTGACAGGCAGACAGGCAGACAAGCAGACAAGCAGGCTGTTGGGCAGCGGGAACGGGGGGGTCAGGCATTGAGTTGCAAACCCGATACCGAAGGACAGCGCTGACAATCCACTAAAGCGTGCCACGTGCCATTTAAGATCTGTGCTTGTCCCCAAATGGGGGAAACTTTTGTGCTGTTTAAGCTGCGAAGCTCCCCTTTCAAACTTCTGACTCCATTATCGGCTACATCTGCATTTTGATTGTGCGTGCATGTGTGAGTGTGTGTGTGTTTGTGAGTGTGAATTGAATTATGTGCTGGGGCCAAATTCAATTTTTTCTGCGATGCCACACACAAAGGCAACATCACGTGTCATATAAATGTGTCAGAGGGCGGGCAGCACACGTTGCGTATGCGTAATGCCAAGTCGCGCGAGTCGTTGGCTTGTCCTGCGTCCTGCTGCGTGCTGGCCTCATTAGCACCCAAGCTTTCAGCCATGTTCATCGCGTTTAAAGCTGCAACAAAAATTGAATTTATCAGCGTCTGGCAAAAAAAAACTCGCTCGAGCTGAGCGACAATTTTTGTGCACACATATGCGACAAGTGGGCGTGGCCGTAATGAAGTAGAACTATTTCTGAAATACCCTTTAAACACTTCAAATGAGTAAGTGGGGTGAATAACCTATGAGTGGGGCTAAAGGGTATAAGCAAAATACATTTTGTTTATAATTGTGCAAGTGATAATAATAATAATGATTATAATAATTAAAATAAAAATAATACTGAACACATTTATGATAATGGTAAAAGGAATATTGATGAAAGTGCACAAAATAATAATTATAATGATAAGAATAATGTAGATGATAAAGATAATATAATTAATAAAATCAACATGCTGAAAATGATCACAAATTACTTGCCTTACAACATAATTAATTGGACGTTCACATTATCAACGTACAGGGTATTTGCCAGTCCGGCAGTATCTTCGACTTGACTTTTACTTATTTTAGTCCATTTTCTTTTGGTGCTCGCATTAAACTTCGAGCTTGCACTATTCCATAATAAGTTCACAATAAGCGACGCAGACAGCAAAGTTTAATGAGAAAGTCGAATAAGCAGGAGACAGATAAGAGACAAACGCAGCAGCAGAGCGAGAGAGAGAGAGAGAGAGAGAACAAAGGCAGCGTAATGACAAGTTTAAACACGATGCTTTCACAGATTGGCATTTCAGGATAAGCATAACTACAATTCCACTATACACAACTCTAACAACAACAACAACAACATCATCGGCAAGAAAACTCATTTAAACTAAAGCGAAAAAAACAACAAAAACAACCGAATCCTTTAACATGCAATGCATTTGCATAATCCCCAAAGGGAAAACTTTACGTGAGTAAGAAAAATATATTAGATATGAAAGAACGAGTGAAATTCACATCGTTAAATATAAACTGGTGTCCGATTCAGATTTCAAATTGAGTTTATATATTATATGTACTTAAAAATAAACGGACAATAAACTTAGTTCTGTGAAAATCCGTTTAAGGAAAGTAAAAATCTTTCTGACAAAGCATTATTATTGAGAAAAAGATTGTAATAAAATAGATTTATTTATATATGTATATAATGAATGGTATATGGTTGACAACCCAATTATACAAATAGAATATACCAGTGCCTAATAAAACTCAACAAACTATTTTTGAATAGAAGAGAGATTCTAATTAATTGAAGCTTGTGTGAAAATTTATTTATGTATGCACAATCTAAAAACATTTGTCTACACTTCTACGCCTGACATATTTATATGGACTCGAGTATATTTGCTGCACAAATGAAATAAATTAACAGCCCGAGGCGCTGAGCTCCGCAATGCCCCAAGGACTAATTGGGAATTAAGCAGATACAAATTGGAAGACAAGGAAAGAGGACACAGCCCCCGTAATACATAGACGAAGACAGAGTACGGCGTACGGCGTACGGCGACAGTTGTTGGCCCGGATCAAACGCACAAAGCCGGATGTAATTAATTTTGTCCCAGCAAGTTGAACTAAGTGAAGACATGCTGCATCCGGCATAAACTATATAGTCCATATATCTAAATATATAGACGTACCCATATATACATATGTATAAAAAGATGACTCCGTGGAACAATATTTGATTAAGTCCGAGACACGCAAAATATGGCACAAGAGCCGCAATTACGGGTCACGCGAGTCAAGAATTGTTTGGAGTGGGAGGCGCCATAAAAAGGCGGTTGGCATTGGCCACTAAATAAACACGACAGAACTTGGCTAATGGCCCTCCAACCGCCACAGCTCTCAGCTTGGCCCAAATCCGCAGACACTTGACGGCTGATGCCAGCAGCACGTAAGCAACGCATCCGGCAGGCCCAGCGTGTGAAAGCCACAAAGTGAGCCGGGCTAACAGCCTCGGCCAACTATTAGCAAGCCAGGGGGTAGCTGGGCGAGGGGTGGGGGGCTGAACTGCACAGCCGGAAGCAGCTAACAAAGTTCGCAGCTAACAACATTCGCATTCACATGTTAGTTAAAGTTTTGCTGCAACTAAATGAAGCCTGCGTGTGGCAGGTGGTGCACAGAGTGTTGCACAGACAGGTGCCTAAATGACTTTTCGTTGTGCGTTGTCAACACAGCAGCTGCTGCAAGCAAGGATTAACTAAGTCGCCGCACATGCATTTGAAACAAAGGCAACGTTGATTGCCATTTCGAAGAAAGCTGTAAAAACCCTCTGAATGCACGAGTGTTGCACCCTTGACATTTGTCGCCCCCACCCACACCTCGGCACCACAGAACTGTACTTGGTGCTAATCAGTCACAGATGTCGCCTTGATGCTGTGCCAAGTCTTCAAGAAGTCCATAAATTTCCAAGTGCAACTTGGGGCAGCGCTGAGAGTGGGCTCGGTGCATGCCACAAACAAATGCAATTTGATTTGTGTTCCACATTTTGCAATTTAATTTCTTTTTTTTACGTCTGAGCTGTTGTGAATAAATCAAAGATTGCCTTCGATATAGCCATAGCCTTGTACCCTGCGTCCTTTGTTGTTTTTTTTTTTTTTGCAGCTGCAGCTCATTGATTGATTGTAAAGGATGATGTGCTTAAACGAAAGATTAAGCATACGCCCCTTTGGCCTTAAGCTTAACTACTTTGCCAAGTGCATTGCAGCCGAGAAGCGTTTGTCATTATATGACGTTAAGTACAAGATATATTATTGATCAGCATTAAGCAGTCAACACAACTGAAATAGTTGCTCATCTGACAGTTGCAAGCATTCCTTGCCATCAAACTTTTTCCTTAAGATATTCATATATGATAAAAATGTGTTATACAACACTCAGCTATTTATATAATTATATTATAAATAGAGTCATCAGTATATAATATATATTATATATGTGTTATATAAAGTTATAAGTATTTCAGATTGACTGAGTCGACTTTTCAATGTTCAATTTAAAGAGTGTTGCAAGTGCAACTGCTTGAAACAGTTGTTGCTCGATCCGCCTGCCATTAAGCCTCACCCTTCTGCTCTGCTTTTCCACAGGTACGCCGACGCACACAGGCACAGCAGCAGCAGCAACAGCAGCAGCACACACTGCAGGAGACGCGCTCCTATTGCAACAGCGAGCCGCGTCTTAGCGAAACGGAGACGCCTCCGCAGCGACGCAAGCTATCGCAGCGGCGGCCGCAGCCACACGGTAAGTGGAAACATCCCGTAGAGACTATCAAAAAATGCGGGAGGGCCAACAAATTAGACAAGTAGTTAAATGGAACATTAAATGCAGCTCAGGATATTAGCCAAATGGACCAACTAAAAGTTGGACATAAAATGTTTTACAGCCAGCAGCAGCTGGAGGAGTAGGAGAAGCAGCAGGAGCTGGCGTCAAGCAGCATTCATAAAGATGATAAACAACAATATTTGCTTCTCTTTAAATACAAAAACAACAACAAACTCTAGTTTATTCACTCTAGCTGCGGTTATATAAGAGATTCGTGGTTTAATTAACGGCCAGTCGAGCAATTCAGACTGGACGATCATTGAACTTAACCATTGACCCACTTTTGCACCACACAAATCTGAATAAAACAAAAAGTGTACTTATTGAAAGCACCTCCCTCCTCCTCCCCTGTCCACTTCATCTTCGTTCGTTGCCTTTATGAAAATCTGTGTCAGTCACCAAGCAACAACAAGAAAACCCGCCTATATGGGATGAAAAGAAAACTTGACATTTCCGGCCAAAGAAAAACAAAAGAGACAGCGAAAGGGAGTGAGAACTGTTTTTGACCAAAGGCCCGCTGCTAATGAATAGAATTGGTCTGTAGGGTATGATTCAGATAGAAAAAGCTAAGCGTGAAAATCACCTTTGGATTAGCTTCTGGTCGTGATCAGAAATATTTATACTTTAATGCCATTTGCCACCTGATTTTTAGAGAATCATCCCATTGTAATTTGAATTACTGGTTCATATTTATAATTCAATTCTTCTAAAACTCTTGTAAGGGTGCCAAAACAAAAATGTTCCCTATATTTTTTCATTTCAATAACGGTCTTCACTGTAGACCATATATATATATATATATTAATATATATATACACATAGGAACTTAAGCACAACAATAGATTTCTGTAGTCAAGAAGCAATAAAAATATCTTTAAGATACAAACTCAATTTGAAGTTTTCCCGCACTGAAGCGTAAAAAACTGCAAGGCTGGCTGATTAAATGAATTGCGCAATCTTTGATTGTAATTCAATTTAAAGAGAGAGACGGAGAAATTAATTTAATATCGTATTTTTGCAGGACATAGAAAATCGAACGCCTTTCTGGACGTGCCCACAATGAACATGCATCACCTGAGAGTGAACGACGACGACGAGGATGTGGATCGTCTGCGCACCTTTAGTGCATCCAAAGGAGGTGAGTGAGCAACCATAAAATGGAGAGAGACAGAGAGAGGGAGAGAGAGAGAGAGGAAACGTATACAAAGGGCTTCTTAAGCCCATTTATTAATTTCGAAATTGAAAATCAACAAAAGCGCCGCCAGGACTAAAAGCCAGGGATTAGATTTTACAATAGAGCCAACATACATGCCACATGCCGCATGCCGAATGCCGCATGCCACAGAGGCAACCGTGCAGCATGAGTGGCAGCCATCGAGACACGGTTCACGACCATTCGGCATAAAATTATTGCCTGAAGAAGTTGGTGAAATCTTAAAAGGTTGCCCCTCCGGTCTGAAAGGCTATCAGTGACATTTAATGCCACTTAAGACAGGCACAATGCATAGCTGTAGTCCATATGGTCCATACAGCAGTCCCACCAGATGTCATTTCTATATTTATGTCACGTTATTGTTACGCATACGCAACGTGGCCCGAGCGAAAATCGAAACTGAAACCTTAACGAGATCTCTGCGAGTGTGTGCGTATAAGTGTGTGTGTCTGTTGGTATGCATATATGCATGTCGCCTTTAAGCACGTGTTTAAACAGAGCTGCCACACACACACACACATAGTTAGCATTGACACCATGCATTTAGTTACTTGCCCTTACATCGGGTATTATGAATTTAAGAAATATCTGTAGGCTTTCAAATTTTGATTGTTGAGTCTTTCTGTGTCTAATATAATAATAATAATTCAAGCTATGATGAAGTTATAAACCATAAATACATACAATGAACTCTTGACTCAATATGCTAGACAATATCTCCTACTGCGAAACACATAATTTGATAGGGTATTCAAATGAGAGTCAAATATACTTCACATGCGACTTTGTAGCTGGCTGTCACTGTCGTCTGTATATATTTATATATATATATATATATATATATGTAAATATATATACTTTTATATATAAACATATATATTGTATACCATAAATTTTGAGTTGAGTACGTTGAATTGTCAGAGTGGTAAATGAAGTGCAGACTGGATGGAAGGGAGATGTTTCAAATGGCACATGAAACACGCTGCATATTAAAATTCAATGAAGTTGCCAGCGTTTACTCAACTAAATTGCTTTCAAATACAAGAAAATGTCTGCATGTGCAAGTAGTTGTCCCTAAGACAGAGGGAGAGTGTGTGTCTGTACGTGTGTATATGTGTGTGTGTGTGTGTGTGTGTGTGTGTGTGTGTGTGGAATCTTTGCGGTTGTGTCGGATGCGTCATGTGCACAAATTTAATTAAACTCAATACGCACTCGACTCAGGCACGATTCGCCAAACCGTAAAGCAAGCAAAATCCCATCAATTATGTTTACAGTTTGAGGAAAACAAGAGAAAAATATAAGAGAACAAGTAAGAAAACTCGTCGAGTGTGCTCGATCGGGAGATACTCTGCACCTACACATGAACGTACGCATGCACATTCATTCCAAAATTTAAACCCCATTGAAAATATGCGTGATTCCTTCTGAATTTGATTAAGAATATAGCTGTTACATACACTCACACAAGAGCAGTATACCCTTTATGCCATTTTTACTGGATTCAGGGTATAATAAAGAAAATTTACAGAACACATACGAGAATCATACGAGTGCGTAGCAATGTTTGGTAGAGGTTTGGAAGAGGGTGGAAGGGGGGCGATTAATTGAAACGCTGGCGTGTGTCAGTCGTCAGCGTCAGCCAATGAAGCGCCACCCAATGGAAATTTCAATGAAAAGCTGTCCAAAAGTGCCCGCAAATGCGTTGCAAGCTGTCCGAGTGTATATCTGTGTGTGTCTCTGCTTGTGTGTATGAATGTGATGTGGAGCCTCGAGCTCCAGGACTGCTCTGTGTCCAGTTATGATGGCGTTCGCTGTGTAAATTGAATTATAATTGAATAATGTCCACGCACGTTCCATTGCCGTATAAATCTGGAGAGTGGGCGTGGTCGAGTGGGTTCTTAAACCACATAACTGAATCGCGTACCGAATATGACTTAGATGAGTCGCTTCTCGTTCTGCTGTCTTTTCAAGTGGCTTCGTCACAGTTAATTGAATGAAATTTTGAATAACAATAGAATGTAAAACAAGCTAGAATTATAGACGGCGAATTATCCTGTGCGCAAGTGGAATATAATATTGAATGAGCTATAGAAAAAAGAATTTGTTAACCGTTTCTTCCTTCTCTGTAGTCGTATTTTGCTTATATATGTATATCATTTCTTTTTCGATTTATGAAAACTATAGTTTCAGACTCCAAAGTTATTTATTTGGTATGAAACTTCAAAAAACCTTGTTAAGGTATCTAGAATCTAGAGATTCAAGATTTCACAGGTTTCCATATTCACATATTCTATTGAAAGCCGCTATCCAGTACCACCTACTATTACAGGGTATACGTTACAATTGAAATTCTCTCAGCCGATCCTAACCTTGAAAGCGTGCAATATGCAAAACATGTGCAAAATCTCGTGCAACACTCGCCGAGCTTTAAATCAATTGTCGAATAAAAATTGATATTTATTTGCTCAAGCAGTTATTCATTAATAAAAAATGCGCCGAAGGCAATCTGAAAAAAAGCGAAAACAGCTAAAATAATAATTTAAAAACACATCAAAAAGCAAAGAACAATTTTCTCGCTGTTGATTGAGATACGTTAGAAACATAAAAAACATTAAAAAAGAAAAAAATTATTTAAAGCGTGGAAATTCTTTAAAGTTGAATTCTGTTTACTTTCCCGCCTTATTAGTTATCCCGAATTCAACTATTTTTGATTACATTTCAGAGTTCATCTGGATAGATGTTAAACATAAACTTGGCCAAGTTCGAGTGGCTTAACACACTTGATGATTTCCTTGGCTAAAATTAAACATTCGGCAGTTGTACAAATATTTATTGTAACAAAACGAAACGAAACACACAATGCACAAGTCCAACAATTTTATGGCCAACAGTTTTCACCTTTTATTTTTGTATGGAAATTCAAATGAAATTTTTGGCAAAATCGCAATTGTAGATTTTTGTTCTTTCGATTCTATAAATTGCCACCCAGGCGGCCAATTTTATGGCTTTCCAATGATGAAAAGCTCACCCCTTTGGCTATATGCATCAGTATACATGTAGATTTTGTAGATTTTTATTGCCATTTTGGCAATTAATTCAATTTACACAATTAATGACCGCTGCAGCGTTGCTTAACAGAAAATCTCTCTCTCTCTCTCTCTCTCTCTCTCTCTCTCTCTCTCTCTCTCTCTTTTCTCTTGTCTAAATACAGAAATAACTGTATGCAATAAAGCTGGCCATAAATCTATTTAGGACATTTAAATGTACACAAAACAATCGCATAAACAGCCACAAGTCATATGTAAATATTTTCTTGGGGATTTTCTTCTTGTATTTGGGCTTATTTCACGACATTGATCGAATTTATAGGGTATACGTTCGCTTTGCAATTACGACATAGTGATGGATATATTTCATTTACATGTCAACTTGTTAGAAATGTATTCAAACATTTTAATTTATGTGACGGCTTGATTGAAGGACCACAAAATGATTTTAATTATGTTTGTGAATTATAATGCAAAAGCCAATCGGTTAATTAGTCTATTAAGTGCACCACTCATTATTTTAAAATGTTTGTCGAAAAGCCTAACGATATGCTAATTTATACCCTAAGTGCATGTCGGCACATAACAAAAAGTATGATGAGCCGCAGATTGTATGGCACATGCAGAAGAATAAATAAGCAAAACTGTCGCACATATCGATAATCGTTGTATAAGTGAAAATAAATATATTTGGCATGTGATGTTATTATATATAGAGTTATCGATTGATATAACGATATATAGGTATCTTAGTAATTATAGCATCAACATATGACTATACAAATATCTAACTAGTTGATAAAAGTACTAAAGTAAAAATATAGGTGATAAAATGTGTTTTTCAAGAAAAGTAGAGTTATTGATTGGTATATGATAAAAAGTTGATAGAATTAGCTTGCGGTGCTTTTGATTAGGCATTATTAGACATATTAGAGAGCAACATTGAATCGTTATTTATGCACTAACCGACTCAACCTATTCGAGCACAATTTAATTATTTATATAAGCAAAAATCAGTATTCGACATTTAATGCTGCAGATTGTGTTTATGCAACCACAAATTGAAATATAAAATTGGCATTGCAAATGCCTGCCTCAATGTGCTTGACTAAAATTGTTAGATAAAGAGAAAATGCAAATGTTGCAACTAATGAATTTTTAAATTTAAAGCCTCTATTCAATCTAGCTGCTCGGCTGCTGCACAGCTGCATACAAAACCATTTCGCATAAACCACAAAAAGAAGGAAAAGGCTGTTGCAGCAACATTTAGAGACTTGCAAAAAATGGCAGCATGTTTGCCATGTTAACCAAAATGGTGGCTGGAGTGTGGGCGGGTGTGGCGCACACAAAGGATAGATTAAGCATTCGTGCTGTTGTTGTTTTTGTTTTATTTGGCCTACAGGCAGACAGCTGTAATTTTAGCCCAGCTCAACGTGGCGTATGAGCAACACACAACGCTTCGTTGCTTATACGCCACAGCTGGTGCGCCACTCGCTGCATTTAGAACAGTTTCCTCCCTTATTTTGTTTCGTTTCGTTTGCTCTGCGGTTACATTCATGGCTTACATCTGCTCGCAGGCATCATCAATCGCGGCGACTCCTTCCGCAGGCGCCGCTCGCGCAGCAACAGCCTGGCACCGATCAGTCCGATGCACACGCGGAACGCGATGGCCGGCTTAAACGGAGGTGGCGGCGGCGGCAGCAGCTTGGGATTGGGCACCAATTACAATGGCGGCAGCAGCAATGGCTTTGGCAACGACAACTCCGGCCAGGATAATCACCAGCCGGTGGAGTTCTATCGCGTGGAGATGCTCGGCTCGGCGGGTGTGGGCAAGCAGGCCCTTGTCTCACAATTCCGCACCTCCGATTGCATCAATGCCTACGATGGACCAGGTGAGTGCAGCAGCTGATGCACTTGTCAACTAACAAGCTTAATCGTGTACCTTCCTGCCCTGCAGAGTGCGACGAGGCCGAGCAGAACATTTCAATTATTCTGAATGGCACCGAGTCGGAGCTAAAGTTCCTCACTGGCAATCCGGAGAGCAAGGTAAGCCACGCACACCCACATGCTCCATTACTCACACACACACACACACACACACACACACACAGAGATGCACTTAGCAAGGCATTAGCTTGTTTGTGTTGCCCTTTCGAGCAATTGTCTCATTTGTCTCCAAGTTGTGTGTGCGTATGTGTGTGTGTGTCTGCTATAATTGTCGTTAAATATTTCAATATTCACTTAGAGACTGTCCACAACTGGCCTAAGAAACCCCTTTTGGCCGTAACAAGCGCCAACAGCTTTTAACTTGACCAAAAGCCATTAAACATTTTATCTCAAACCAAATTGAATTAATTATGCGACTTGAAATGTGTGTCAAGTGGGCGTGGCACAACAATTGTTGCCAAACATTTTAAAAGTCAAATTTTCGAATTAGACGAGAATTAGCAAAGAACTTTGCCAAAAACTCCCAGTTGTATAGACATTAAGAGGTATAGAAGTGTGGAAAAGGGAAGGAGGAGGAAGGAGAGGATTTTTGTGTTTCACCTGCTGTGGCATGCAGCAGTGGCTACGTTGTCTGCATAGCCAAGTGGCAGTTATTACAAGCGAGTTTTCATACCTTTAAAATAAAAGGCCAAAAGTGGGTGAACGGGTTCTTTATGCTCAGCCTTAACGTTCCGCTTAGCTACCTGGGCAAGGTGGAAGTGTGGGATAAGGTCAGGAGTATAACAAAGAAACAAAAGAAACAACCTAATTGTATAGAATGAGTGCGATGACTGACTTTGAGATACCACTATCGTTATGGTGGTTTAAATGAAATACAGTTTCTTAAGCACAGTTTTTCAATTTTTTCCTTCCTTAAATATTTACCGAAATAATATTTTGTACAGATCTTTAGAAATCAGCATCCAATACTAAGAAGAATTGTTAATGGGTATGAAATCAAAGATTTTGGCTTAGACAACACACTATAAATACATTTTCAACATTTTAAGATTATTTTGTTGATAAATGTTAATAATGTCATATAAGTCACAGTTTTACTGACCGCGGAGGACACGGGTGTTTCGAATTAAGACGATCATTAAAGAATTTTTTGCCTCAGCTTGATGACAGATATGAAAGTGCTCTTAAGGAATACACAGAAGAGATTCTTCGATGCCATGTGAGGCGTTCATAATGCGGGGTGTGGCCCAATGGCTAGAATAACAAATGATGAACAATTTTTTGCAATAACTACAACAACAACAAGTACATCTATAACAAGAAGAAGAACAAGCAGAGCACAGCGATAAACATGCAATCGAAATGCCAAATTGCTGGCCAAACGCCAAATGGGCAGCAAGAAGCCCATCGGGCAATGCGACGACAAAGGCGAACATATAGCTAGCTATAACGAGGGGAATGGGAATGGGAATAGATCCAATCCATATATATATATATTCATATATATATACATATATATTCATATATATGTATGTATATATTGGATTGAGCGCGCAATAATGGCGATGATTAAGGCGACGATTGTGGCCCGGCAGACAGACAGGCAGAGGGGAGGCTAGAAATAGGAGTGAGGGGGGTTGGTGGGGGTTGAGGGGTCTATAAGCGTTGACAAACAAAGGGAAATGGCAACAAAGCAAAGCGTATTAAAGCGTCGCGTTCAGTCCACAAGTTGAAAGTTGAAAGAACAAATAATAAACAACGAATTTGTTGGCTCCACGAAAGGCAAATGCACACATGCATTACCT
This sequence comes from Drosophila pseudotalamancana, assembly GCA_037075185.1. NCBI lineage: Eukaryota > Metazoa > Arthropoda > Insecta > Diptera > Drosophilidae > Drosophila > Drosophila pseudotalamancana. The sequence goes on along the minus strand of JBAMCK010000380.1, from coordinate 991,844 downwards.
TCAATCATAAACACCTTGGCAAACACACATACGTGCAATTCCATGTGTATTTGCGAACGTGTGCTGTGCATTTGGCAATCGTAAATTCCTGCCAAAATGCCGGATGTACCTGGTGTTACATTATGGTTGTTTTTTGGCCTCACAAGTCACATGGAAAATAGAAAAAATGCTGCTCGAATTTTAAGAAAGTGCACCGTCACGTCCGACACGCCCACCCGCAACGGTTATATGGGCGGTTACAAAAAAGTAGAAAAGCAACCGGCTACTATATCAGAAAAAGTCTTGATACAACATAGCAACTTTAAAGCTATAAAGGATAAAAGCTAAATCGATAAATATCGATTTGGCGAAGGCCTTTAACCGTTTTTAAGTAATCGAGCTAATTATACGGCTTCTTTTTCTTCTATAGCTTGAGAGCTGAAGACTTGTGCGGCATCACAATTAAGTATCTGAGTTGAGTTTCAGTTGCAACAAGGAGCAGCTCCCAGTGCAACTTATAAGATATGCAAAACAGCTGTTAATTTGGACAGCACTTAAAAAGCAGCAAGTTGCATTAAGAGTATCATTAAAAGTGTGCAAATGCTGGCAAACTTTTGACATTTTCTGGCTGCGACAAATGCAGGGCAAGATGCAGATACAAGGGACAGGAGTTAGGAGTCAGGAATCAGGAGATGGAGAAGACAAAAACCAAAAACCTCGCTGAGCTGCAGCCAGCTCTTAACTTTGTTGCTCGTTACGTAGCAAAGTGGCCATAATTTTAATTTTTATGAGCGTAAAGAAAAGGGAAAACAGCAAACACGAACAAGAACACGAACACGAACACGAACGAAGGGCAGGTCCTGCAGCAGGACACGGCAATGAGCTGGCACTTTATGGTGTTGCATGCCACCCGGCCTGCTGGCCATAGTTTTTGTTGGGCATTACAAACTTTAAATGTGGCTTGAAATTAACACACAGATACAATAATCGCACACACACACACATTTACTCGTTCAAGCCTTTTGAATGTTTTGAGTTGAGTTTGTAAAACTTGTTGAATTATTTCTGTTAGGAGGAACTGGAGCAGGCGGATGCATTTCTGGTCGTCTATTCCTGCATTGACAAGGAGTCCTTTACGCGCGCCAAGCAGATTCTATCGCGCCTGCAGGACATGGACTTGCTGCGCCATCGACCCACCATTTTGGTGGCAAACAAAATTGATTTGGCCAGATCACGCGCCGTCTCCGCGCAGGGCAAGTGTGCAACCAGTGCGTGACTCGCCCCCATTAGCTAATTCCCTCCCTCTCTTTCTCTCTCTCTCTCTCTCTTTATCCTTTTACCACCTGCAGATGGGAAATGCGTGGCATGCACCTTTGGGGCCAAATTCATTGAAGTATCGGTGGGCATTAACCACAACTGTGATGAACTGCTCGCTGGCACTTTGACCCAGATACGTCTGAAGAAGGATCAGAATCTATTACAGGTGAGTAATTCAAGTGGTTAAACTGCGTTGAGAGTACGGTAGCTTTGATGATGGTAGAGTAGATGCAACAAGCTCAACTTTCAGTTCAACAATTATTTGTTATTCATCATCATCTCTCATCAACGCTTTTCACACTGTCACTATGTCTCTTTCTCTCACTCTCTCTCTCTCTCTCTCTATCTCTCTCTTAATCATTGATCTGTGTAATTTTTGATGTATGTGTAATGTGCAATGATCGCTTTCACAGCTGAATCCGAAAAAATCAAAAGATAAAAATAAATTTAAAGATAGCAAAGACAAGAACGTAGAGACTGTAGAAAATGATAAATGTCTGAAACTGACTGATCTTAAGGCCGACGATGCGGTAAGTAGTCCACTCCAACCAACTGAGTACCGTTCTGTGTGTATCCCGACCCCGTTCAAGACTTTTATTCCTCCGTTAACTCAAATCTTGGCTAATTCGCATGCAGAACCTAACTATCCAATCTATTGCCTAAGGCTTAGTAATTCTCTAGATAATCTATATTTATATACATATAAGTATTTCCAATACGAGCTTTGACATAACAATTTATATAAATAAAAAAAAACAACAAAAAAAAAACTTTTTAAGGAATTATTAGTGAATATGTTTAATAAAGCCTCTTTATGAGTTGTAAATAACCTATCTAGATGTTAAATGAGTTTAAAATGTCATTAAACTCTCATATTTAATAATACTTAAAACTTAAAATTTTGTGATAAAACTGAACATAAAAATTAAATTAAATTCTAATGGATTTACTTATAATGTGAAACTTCTTATAACCCTTGTTATTTATAGCCCCCGTCCCCTTCCCCTCTTAACCATCTAGCTAATCAGATATGCGTATAGCAATAGTTTATCCACAGTTTATAGGAAATGTGTCAGTGTACAAAATGTTCAAAGTTTACCTCATGCATTTGTTTGTTTTGCACTTGTTTGTTATTCCTTCCAACATTTTGTTGCTTCTTTCACATGTTTTCTCACTAAAGCAAACACACGCCCACAACTCCTGATATTTTTGGGCGAAAACACGTTTATTTACAAATAATGTATACATAAATGAAAATATTAACATTATACCTGAGAAAGAAAAACTCTCTAATTTGTGCAATCGCCATCGATTTCAGGGTCACCGGGATGGGAGCTCTCCGGCGCATTGGTATAAAAGCCGGAGCGTAATGCTGGCCAGCATGAAGGCGCGTCAAATGCTCACCTGGATACTGGGCAAGGAGGACTCCAAGTTCAAGCACTGCGAGAATTTGCAGGTGCTCTAAAGAAACAACCGCTGCAGCAGCTCAAAAATAAGTTAAAAGTAAAACACCAAAATTTAAACAAATGCTTCAAACAATGAGAGTATGTAATTAATCTAAAATACATATAGTTAATGTAAATGTAAATGTATTTGTACTATGTAAATCTATAATACGATATGATATGTATGTGAATATTTTTAAAAACAACAAAAGAACCAGCAAACATAACCCTTAAAATATGTAAACAGGTTTCGATATTTCGATAACCATAACGATAAACACACATACTCGTGCATACATTCACATACACAAGAGTGCAGTCAAAAACGTGTCTCTCAAGCCTGATAATCAAAAATTAAATCAAATTTAATGTAAAACAACAAAAACAATTTATGAGAGCGAGCAACTTTATGGAACCAAGCAAATGCAACAAAAAATCTAAAATCTACGTAAATCTACTTTCCTAATCGAGGAGCAACTTTTCTAAGCTTTGAGCTAAAAGTTAACTTTAATATACATATATATAAATATATTTCCCATAAGCTGATTAGCAGAGAATTACTATTTACAATATGCGCAAGTTGCCCAATGATAGCGACTGCTTCTTCTTCTTTTTTATATAAGATTTATATATGTGTAGTGTAGTATAATGTAGAAAACCTAAGAAGAGAACAAAATGAATATAGAAACACAATTTCTTTGGGTCGAATTAGTTAAGAACTGAACTTTAAAATCTTTCAAACGTAGAATATATTTCCAATACATCAGAATTTGTGTTTTTGAATTCTTTGTGTCTTCCGAACTTATTTTATTAATATCTTCTTTTTGTTTGTTGTTTTTTTTTTTGTATATACCTCAATATATACACATAGTAGAATATATATAGTTCAGTATGGAAATTCATTGCAATGTAAGGAATTTGAGTGTCATCCACGAAGCGTTCAGCAATATGTGGCAAAGAGCACAAACAATAATATTTGTATATTAAAAAAAAAGTATCTTATCAAATTTATTTGTATGTGTGTGTATATAAGCTTAATCACATGTGAATATTTTTCAAAAATAATTAATAATAAATAAAGGGAAACCCCAAAACAGTTCTACCACGTACTATGTATAAAAAGTTTAATAAAATATGTATTTAAATGTTAAATATTCAAATTAAACGCTGTTTTTGATTACTTTGAAATCGCTATAATCTAAGCTTTTGGTATAAAACGTTGTGATAATGTTGATAACTGATGCAGCTGATGAATTGTTTAAACTAAACTAAACTTAAGACCCATTCGTTAAGGTCGCAAATGTTAGCCAAATTGCTGTTGCTTCGGACTCTTTACCTTCCTGGCCACTTCACCGCGATAACGAAATAATGGCCTAAATACATTTATCTCTGCCAGTTCCATATCGTCGACTGCTTCCTCATAGAACAAATCGGCCACGGCACGCCGTAATCTGCCCACTGTGCGCCCCAATCTGTAAAGTTGTTCGGGATTGGAATAGTCAGCATTCGATTCTGATACAGTGTCTGCAGTCAGTCTTTGGATCTGTTCCATGGAAGTCGCTAGTTGTTGGGGATAGGCAGAGACCATATGTAAGGTAACGAGGAACGCGAGCAATTGCATAATTTGCTATTGATAAAGTATATATTTGTTAGAGCCAATACACCTGAATGTGTGCTCGGATCACTCACCTTATAAGACATTTTGTTTGATTTTCAATCTGTCCAATTATTAAATTAGCAATAATGTTTTCCTTTGTATAGCTGTTGGCTGCTTGACTACAATATTTCAAGTGTATCGAAGTTCAGCTCCGTATTGCATTTTATACAATTGAGAAATGGCTCTGTTAAGAGGCAGTTGGCTCTAATTAGCACCTTGAATTGTTCTAATTGCACATCTTGTTTTTCACATGTAAAAACCGATTGCAATATTTCTATGAAATTAGCATGTTACATTTGTTTTGTATAGTCAAAAAATCAGAGCATTCGACACTCTAGACTTCTATCGAGGATAGGGAAGTCGAGTCATGTGAATTACATTTGTACTTCACGGATCTGAATTATTGTCACAGCAATCACAACTGACTAATAGTAAGTTCTTTATTATTTTTCAGCCGGTCGCGTGTCCGTCTCGTAATTAGCACATGATCTCAAAAGTAAATAATAATATAGCAAGGCTGTCGAAGTCAACAATATTCTTAGCACGTGAACCTTTTGTATTACAATATTTAACAATGCATTTGTTAATTTGTATTTTTAGTAAATTATTCATTTTAAATTCAAAATCAATCGAGAGCGGGAAAACCACATGGTTGAATTTTTCGCTAGCGGTTGTTGTATTAAATACTTTTGTATCCCTAGTAACTCACAAACGCTTATCGGTTCATAATTTAACAGCTGTGGTTTTTCTATCGTCTGTTAATAATATGTTATCGATGTACGAGTTTAACAGTACAGCTGTTAGCTTAACAGAAAACATACAGCACACCGACTGCAAAGTTCGCTCATTCAGTTGGTTTAGTGAGTCGTTCGATTGAACATATTCCGAACGATTGTATATAACTGTAGATGTGCTCCTCTCATTTGTTTATTTGTTTAATGTTCGTTTAACGGTAAAGTAAATAATAATTTAATAATTGATTTGAACGGGCAGTTTGTAAATGCAGCGTTGACAGATTTCCAAAGTAAGCGTACCAACAACAGCCGCAGTTGAACCTCACACTTACAACAAAGTGTTCTAATCATAAAAAAAATTAACTACGTTGCAGTTTCATATTTCAAGTTTATTGCCAGCACAACAAAATTGTAATAATAATAATTACTGTACCCACATAGTTGCCGGTGGTGATTCAATTTTATTTGGACACACGGGTTCTCCAAGCTTGACTGACAGCATATGTTTTGTTTGTGTATTATATATCCATGTACGTGTGTGTTTGTATGCAAAAAAAAAAAAAAAAAAAAAAAAAAAAAACAAACAACTAAATGCGATAAGAACAAGCGAATTCTTCAATCACAACTTCATAGGAAACTAGCAGATAAATATCGTTTGGTTTGTAATAACCGCAAATGGGCCGCGATCCACAATATTTGTCCTCTTCGTCGATATACGTCAGCGCTACAGTCAACACTACCTGTTGAAGAACGATCCACAGTTAGCTGCATTTTGTGTAGGTTTTTTTTCTCTGAGAAGGTAACAAAGAAATATTGCGCACAGGTTACATAGAATTATAAATGCTATTAATCATACACAACATTCGAGTCGTTATAGTCATGTCTGTCTGTTTATCTTCTAAACACAATGCTATTTTGATAAGCCAAATACATATACTCCGAGAACTCAGTACCCAATAGATAAACAAAGAATATATACTTATATCTGTCTTATGTTCGATCAGCCGTAATCATTTTTATTTTTTAATTATATCTCCACATTTATAAAAAATCTGAAAAACTTGATTTCTTTAAAATAAAACCCTGTTACAATTTTTGATGCATTCAACAAAGTGTAGGAAAAAGAATATTTGCTAAATCATTTTATGCGCGTCTAACGATTCTCTATTTTTACAGCTCGCGTATTGATAAGTAGCTACACGACCTGACCCCCGGACGTGTTCAGCTGCTTTATAGAGAACGTTTGGGCCAGTCGATGAGATCGTCAGCATCGAGAACGCGCAAAATGAGCAACAGCTATAATGATATACCCATTGGTATACGGGTGCTCCAAAGCTTATCGCGACAATGTCCGCGCTTCCATGCACGCAAGGAGCTGTGGTAAGAGTTCAACTTGAATTAACCCTCGTCCAATAGTTAGTTAAAAACAACTGCTTAATAATTGCAGCTACAAGATGTCCATATTTCTGCTGACATTTCTTGCCTATACCTGCTATCACATGTCCCGCAAGCCCATCTCTGTAGTCAAGGCCGTGCTGCACGGCAACTGTTCGGACTCCCAGGCTCAGTTGCACACATCCGGTGATTGCGGCTATGCACCTTTTGGTAAGCTGTTTTTCAGACCATATTTCCAACATTTATCCAACTATTAATCCATTCTGATCTGTTTTCCAGATGGACCCGACTCAAAATCGCTGTTTGGCATGCTCGACTCGGCATTCCTATTCACCTATGCCATTTCCATGTTTATTTCTGGCTTTGTAGCTGAGCGCGTGTCCCTGCGCTATTTCCTCTCCATGGGCATGATAATGACTGGCGTATTCACCTATCTGTTTGGCCTGGCACGTCCCTCCAATATACACGCCCTCAGCTATTTTATCTTTGTGCAAATCTTTGCGGGCATATTCCAGACAACTGGCTGGCCCGGCGTAGTTACGCTGGTAGGACGTTGGTTTGGTAAAGAGAAGCGAGGTCTGATCTTCGGCATTTGGAATAGTCACACATCCATTGGAAATATTTTGGGCACACTTATCGCTGCGCACTATGTGGAAACGGATTGGGCACTGTCTTTTATAGTGCCAGGTATTATAATTGGTGCTGTTGGTTTTCTGCTCTTCCTGTTCCTTGTCGACCAGCCAGAGATTGTTGGCTGTTATCCACAGCAAACCACTAACGAGCGTCACAATGTAGCCAACGAATCGGATGTGGACCATGATAACGATGATGATGAGGAACAGGCTCGACACGTCGAAGCCGTGAGTACATTTTTTGCACTTGTTGCACCATTTTTTATTTAAATTTAAACACATACTCATCCAATATAATTTGCCGTATGCCTGCGCAGTATTATGCCCAGTCCGTTTATGCCGTACAACAAACCGTAAGTGCATGCATTCCACGTATGTCTTTTTCCGTGTATTCGTTCGCTTTTGTGTTTGTTGCGCTTCTTCAGCTCTTTCTATATGCATGTTTATTAAAATATAAATTAGTTAATTTAAATGATATAAATATTTTAATACAGGATCAGGTCAGCTTTCGCCCTCCACCCACCGAACGGACGCCCATCTTGGCTCGTCAGGGCTCTAGAGACCGTCCAGTATCTCATGATCGTCCCATAAGCCTTATCGATGCACTCTATATACCCGGCGTAATAGAGTTCTCGCTCTGCCTGTTCTTTACCAAGCTGGTTAGCTATACGTTTATGTATTGGTTGCCACTTTATATACAGTCTTCCAGTAAGCCTAACCCAATATTTTATTTTATTTTATTTTATGTATAACAATAATTTAATTTTTTGAATCAGGTACCTTAGGGCCGAAGCTGTCGGCTGATCTCTCCACGCTCTTCGATGTTGGCGGTATATTGGGCGCCATATCCGCCGGTTATTTATCGGATCTGACAAGCATGCCGGCTGCCGTGTGCACGGTCATGTTATTCTGTGCCTCGCCCATTGTGAGTATTCAAATTACATTTGTACATATTTATATATTTTATTTAATGCACTCTTTCAGCTGTTGATTTATCAACAATACGGCGCAGTGTCCGTAACAATTAGCGTGCTTCTGCTCATCATTGTGGGAATCTTTGTGAACGGGCCTTATGCCTTGATAACTACGTCGGTCAGCGCTGAACTGGGTCAGCACAGCTCGCTGCAGGGTAATGCTTTGGCCACAGTGACTGCCATTATAGATGGAACGGGTTCCATAGGTGCTGCAGTTGGTCCACTGTTAGCCGGCTTAATCTCCAGTTGGAGTAATGTCTTCTATATGCTTATCGCGGCGGATATAATAGCCATGTCGCTTCTGATGCGTTTGGTCATCAAGGAGTGCTTCACATTGCGACGATCGACGAACCGCATTAGAATTGAATAGCAGCGGGCGAATTAATTTTATTTAATCGGAGTTTAATATAATCATATGTATATAGTGAATCGTATTACACATTGCACGTACCCGCATGCTTTACATTCGATATTTGAATATTACACTACATATATATATATGCCCGTATATATATTTAAGTATCGTTTCCTTATGTGTATTCGAGAGCATATCACTTGTTTTTCTCAACCTTTAAAATAAGTTTTATCCCGATTCGTTTTTATATAGCTATAAACACTAATTGAAGCCCAAATCTTTACCATATTTTTAATATGTGGCATGTGAACACTCGCAGACGAGCCATAAGAGTTAACAGTTTTATATAAATATATACGAATATATTTTATACCGTTGTGTATGTATATCAGAGTCTCCTCGTTTTAAGTGCCGAAGAAATATATATACATACATATATAAAATACAGTCTAGTGTTAAGGCATATTTACACAGTTATGTAAATAGTTTTCGTACACTTTTCGTACCAATAAACTACGACAATATTTAACAGAGTATTGTCAAAATAAAAAGATGACTAAATGGATTTGTGTTACAGTGCTAATGTGAAGAACACACTGTTAAAGTATGCACAGTTAACTAACTTTGTGGTAGCTGTGGGTAAACAAAATATTTAAATTGTTTATAATAATGATACCACTCACCAGCACTACACGTTAAATATATGTTAAACAGGCGCTGTTAGCGCTTAACAGATTAAAACACTGTAAATGAAAGACATGCTGAACAACTCAATGTAATAAATGCAAGCATAATAAGCAGTTAAAAGACGTTAATATTACTTTTGTTCTTTTCTAAGTTCTATGTATTTCAGTATGTTTAAGTCTAATTTAAGACATTTTAGCCTCATCCATTTAAGAGAATTATTAGTTACTATGCTAAACATTAGCCTCATGATTGCGCTTAAATTAGAAACAGTCAGAGTCTATTTTATAACTAGATTCGTCAATGATGAATGGCGCTCAAAAACTTATCACAATGTTGAAATGAAAGACAAATCATACAACCTTAATATGAGTAAATGGTCTACAAACGCTGCACACAACGTCGCACAATCTTCGCTTTGTGCTGGCACAACAGCCGCAGCAAAAAGATGACGAGCAGAAGGCTAATGCCATAGCCCACAACAAGGACAGCGCGTTTGCGTCGCCGCCACCGTTGATAATCGTTCCAGGATACATAACGGTTGCGAAATTGTGGGGGCAGTTCAAATTTGCTGCGACGCGGAAAGAACGACAAATAGAAATCCTCCAGAAGATGACGCACCAATTCGTTATCCTCGTCTCGCTTCACATCCAGATTATCGTTGATGCAATTGAATTTTCGGGGATTACGCCGCATACGATCAAGCGCCTCTACCACTTCTGTCAGATTCGAGGTGAGCATCATAAAATTACTGTGCGAGGCACGCTTTGGACTGACATGGTAGCGGTATTTGTTGCGCACGCCAAAGTTAGCGCTTAAGGCCTCGGCCAGCACCGGACAGCGGAAGACCAGCTCGCGAGTAATTGTGGGCTAACCAGGAGTATAGAAATGTATAAGCGTAAATGTAAAGAACACAAAGGAAAAGCTAAATGCTTACCAAATTGGAGTCCTCGTAGCGCTCATAAACGAGCGTTGAGTGTACAATTTTGTTATTGCCTTCATCCAAGCGTTTGTTGCGAGTACAATTCTGCACTACCTCCTCGAAGTAACGCATGGCAGACCAGTCCAACGGAGGTGGATAAAGCCGCGTCAGGCACGTGCGCACTTCGCGGTCCGACCATGTGCCTGAGCTATCTGTATCGAACTCATCGAAGATCTGCTCCACGCCTACCGTTTGCGTCTCACTCATTAGAAAGGAATAGTAGCCGAAAGCGAATTGCAAATCTGTTGCTGCACGGAATCGTTGATGCGCCGTCTGCTGCACCTGCTGATGGAAGCGTTGCTGCATGTCCTCGACAATGTCGCGCTCTATAAGGAAACCCACATGGGCTAGCACATGACGCGCTTTAAAACCATAGACACGATTCAGCAGCATATTAGTGGCGATTAGCGAGTGCGAGTAAATGTCTGTGGACGATTTGAAGTCTTCCTTGTGCAGCAGGTTACGGGAACTAGTGCTGCTGCTCATAGAGCTGCTGGCGTCCATTTCGGGATTAAGAGATTTTAACTTATCTTTGTTAAAGCGTTCTACAATCCGACGCAGCTCCAGCAGCGTGGATACATTCCGATGCCGCATCAGTTCCTTAAAGTTGCTGGAGCTACGCTTAAAAAGTTGCTGAAGGCCCATGTTAGGAAACTTGTGTACGACCCCATGGCCAACAGCCAGTGGTGGATCGGCTACATTATGAAGCTCCTCATGCAATTGTCCGGCACTTCCTGTGCCACTGTCACTGCAGTCTCCGCCATCGTATTGGCAGGAATCAATGTTACAGTGGCGATCGCAGGCGCCATCGCCTATATACGTCCAGGGACAGTCCAAAGCGCAATCGGGCACCATCCATGCCTGATAGACACGTACACCCTCCGCCTCCGTATATAAATCTTCTGGATAGAGCGGTGCACCCAAAAATATATCATCGTTTAAATATAAAAAACGCTTGGATAGGTGTGGTATGCGATGCAGAAATGTTTCTATGGCCGCACTGGAAAACGTGGGCAACTGTTTGGGATCCGGTGCGAGCACCTCATGCGGCACCACAGTCACACGCTCATAGTTGAGATCAAGCCAGCTGGGTATCTGGCCATTGGTCACTATGTACACGTGTCGTATCCAGTTGGCGTGCTTTTCCAGCGAACGAAGTGAGTATTTGAGTTCATTCTTATCGTCAAAGCGAGACGGATCATAGCTGGCATCAAAGCGTTTGATGGACTCAATAAAATCGGGATCTGAGCCGTTTACCCATGTGTAGACGGCATCAATGGGAGCACAATGTGTACTGCCATAGTATATGTTGTCGTGGCTATTTGATGCAAACAACAACCTCTCACCAGCCAGCCAAACTAATACGCAAACCAGTCCAAAAATCGCTAAGAAAATCAACTTGCGCCGGGACTGCATCTTAAGCCGATAGATTTTCTCAATTGTCCGCCGCATCCGCCGGTGCCAGCGGCGTCGCAGACGCATTTCGTACTCGTATTTGGGTCTACATTGCCAAACTTTTCGAGCTATTTAGTAATTAAGTAACTGCCTTAACTCTGCGTGAAAAACACTGAAAATAACGAAAAGATTAATTTTAAGTCAGCCTTTTATTTGGGATGGTTGTTTAATTAGGCTAAGTTTGTACGTGACAAATTCTGATATCGGATCTATCGATAACAAGTATCTCACAATTGGCATAAATGTGCGACATAATAATTACCATTAATTACTCGTTAACTTAGTAATTTATATTATTTCCAATATCTAATAATTAATTATTTCAATATTATTAGAAATATTCATGTCTGTTTTTTTTTATTTTAAATATAGCGCCAAGATATTTAATAGTCACAAAATGCGAATGCGAATGTTATACCGACTTCAGTCAGTGAAAGTCATTTGCAACACTGTCTCTCAGTGTGCCCGTTCACTATCAAGTATTTTCTTTGTGACTGTCACGCCAATCGACTACACTATCGACTTAAGACACTCGCTATCGGTCAGCTGGTCGGCCATCACATGACCTGTCATATGAAAACTTTTTCACTCGACAGCGCAAATCGACATCGGGCCGTGCAAATTGAAAAACTTTTCACGGTTTTCATTTGTAGTTTTTCCTAATTTTTGGTTTGTTTAATTTAATATTTTGTGTTTAATTATGTTCGTTTGTTGATTTTACTTTTGTTTTGTTTTGATTTGAATTATGCAGTGCGTCCACGTAGCGATCCAGACAACAAAATGTTGTGGAAGTCGGTGATTGCGTTGTGCGTCATTGGAGTCGCCTTGGCCGACCAGACACCCGTTTTTCTATGGGGTGCCAACAGGTGGGTCACTTTTTTTTTATATAAGTCTAAATTTACAGCTTTATATAACATCTTTTTTATGGCAGTCCTACAAAACCTTCGCTGCGCACTGTGCCGCAGGCCGAGTTTGGGGAGCAGTTGGCGACATTGCTGAAAGATCACATGGTTGTGGCCTTCGAGGAAAATGGCGTAAGTGCAAATGATAAATAACAAAGTGATAAACTGTGCTTAAGCAACAGGCGTGTGTTATATTCAGCTAAGCAACAAGGATTTTCTGTGCTCCAATGGTGAGGCTGAATCCTGTTATGCACAGCTGCAGAATGTAAGCCCCAAAACCTACTACACCAGTGTTGAAAATCCCGCTGAGGCACTTCGTGCTGCTGCCAATAAACGCGAACATAACATCATCGATGCTAATGGCCAATTGGTGAACCCGATCAAGTGTGAGGTGGGTACCGCCCATTTTGTTTCCTTTGAGGATGTGTCCGAAACACGTGCAGCTACGCTTCAATCACATGGTAAGTTCTACCTTGTTTTGCAGTGGCATAATTAATATTTATTTACATTAAACAGACTCCGCCATTAATGCTATTACCAAGCAAATAGACTGCAAGGTGGCTTATCTGTATTTGGCTGCTCCAGGTAGCTCTCCCGTTGTGCAGAGTCGCGTACGCCGTTGGACATCATCAGATACAACCAGCAACAGATTCTACAGTGGCAATCAGTTTGCCATAAGCTTTATTGACCTTAAGTTTATTACTGATGTTGGTGCAACCACTGCGTCAAGTACGCCTATACAGATTACCGGAATGGACGTTAACAATGTCACCGCCAACATCAAGTTTTCTGTAATTCTGCACACCGCTGCTGCGAAAGACCTCACTTTTGATATCACCTTTAACAGCGTTGATGGGTATTATACATTGAGCAATGCAGCTTATGACGGCAACACATTCCGCACACCTGGTGTCAATGCACCCACGACGTTTTCGTATACCTGCGGAAATACAACCTGGTACACACCAGTCGATAAGGAGAGTAAGGTTAATGCGTTGGTATGGAGCTCGTTGCAGTTGCAAGCACCCTTCAGTGGAAGCATTAAGGATAACTTTGCGTTCAGTGATTCGTGGGATTGTGTTGGCTTTGTAACGCCCGGAATTTTGATGGGTTTGTTTGTGGTAATCATATTGCTGGTGATTGTGTTTTTGGGTCTCTGCTGGATGATGGATATCAAGACCATGGATCGCTTTGATGATCCCAAGGGCAAGACCATTACAATTAGCGCTTCCGCCGAATAAGCAATTCACTTTTTGCATTAATTTTCATTGTTTTTTTCTGATTGTTTCTTTTTGCATACTTTGTGCATATAGATAACCGATATATTCAGTATCCATTCCTACCCTTCACATAATATATAATCAATACAATACTTAAACAAAAAAAAAAAAAAACAAAAAAAGTCAGGAAATTAGCGCTCACAATTTATGCGTCATATTATGTGAAATTTACTCCCACAAAGGCGAGAACCTGCAGGAAAGTTCACAGTCAGCATCATAAAAAACACACATGTGTACTTCTTCTGTTTCTTACCTTTGCAGCTGTAAATTCATCAACATATATATTTAATTATTTTGCTTGCAACGACTGTTTCTGCTGCTGCATTTGTTTATATTTTATGCAGTATTCTGTTTAAGTTTGTTTATAAATCGAAGAAATGCACAAAACTATGTATATTAAGGACGCACACTACATTCTGTTTATGTATGTGTATGCGTGTGTGAATGTGCGTGTGAATGCAAAAGTGTGTTTATGCAATTGTTTAATCTAAGACCCTTTCATTTTGTCATGCTAAAGTTTATTGTATGCCCTTGTATGATAATATATCATTATGTACACCCGCCGTGTCGTTATGTATGCTCCCCAAATAAAGTTTTTCAATTGTTTTACAAACATACCAACAAAAATAAATTAATAAAAAAAAAACAAAAAACAACAAATCGTATCGACTTAATTGAATTCCCACAGTTGCCAGCGCTCCAAAAAACTCATAAATACAAATCAAAAGTTTTATGAAAATTTATTGACTGTGCCTCTTGCCACATAGCTGCTGCTCCTACTCTTGCTCCTGCCGCTGTTGCTGTGGCTGCTGGCTCTCGACTTCACATAAGGATTAAAGATATATGTGCCATGTGTGCCTCAACGAGTGTGAGTGTGTGTGTGAGTGTGAGTGTTGATTGTTTACGAAAACTTTCAACTCACAAAATAGTTTTACGTAACACTTTACGCTTGGCTTCTGAAGCTCTACGGAGCCTTTCGCCTGCCTTGTGACCTGCAGCTTTCATTAAGTTGTTTAGCTGGATGCTCAAAAAGCATTGTTTATGACATTTTAATCTGTTGTTTATCCGCTTCACTCTATCCCAGCGTCAACAAACTGACCCACCCAACCCACTCAAACACCCACCCACTCACTGGTCAAGGTTTCCGTTCCTTTGGCAGTTGGCAGCTGTAGAAATGTGTTTACTCGACTGATTGATGACCTGTTTGAGCAATTTTTTGTATATTTTTGTGAGTATTTATGGCATTTTTTCTTGTTGCATAGAGTCCAAAATAGAATAGATACACAAGTCTTACCAAATATTCTTACGACTGCTCTATGCACTTTCCATACATAAATATATACATTTATATATTTATAATACATCTTAATAAAACATTATTAACACAAATAATATTTTACGAGAAGGGATATAGAAATATGTAGATAATTATTATAGATATTTAAAACCTTGTCTTAGAATTTGGAATCTTTATATTATTTTCTTTATGTTTATTTCGGGTGTAAGCAGAAATTTGGCGAGAATTTAATTTCTCTATTCAAATGATTAGCTTGATTCTACATAACTATTTATAGTGTATGAAATATATATCTGAAGTCTAACATAGATGAGTATTTAGAGAGTTAATTAGCAGCTCTTAAGTACATAAAATTTGGCAAAAAGTTTGCATACCCTACAACTGGGTATTAGAAACTCAGCAGTTGGCGCTGAAAAGTATGCTTCACTTATGTAGCAGCAGTTCGTTTGACCGGTCCGGTCTAAGAATCCAGTTGACTGCACCAAGTGCCGGGCGTATAACTTTTCTGTTGCTTTTCCTCTTCTGCTTTTCACTTAATTTTTTTTGTGTTGCATTTGAAACAGGTCAGTGCGTCATGCACACCAAATGAGCATATGAAGCGGCACCCCTTCCATCTTTTTGGCTAAGTTGGCTAACAGTGCCAAAACTTGCGCTGCCAAACAAAGTGCAATACGCCTCGCTGGAGATCCCCTCTACACTCTATTACGCAATCTGCCTTGGCCACGCTCACCGCCTTGTTGGCCAACGGCTGCTTTGGCTATGGAAAACAGTAATTATGCATAAGTCAACACGCGGCGCAGCGTGGCGGCATTCGTAATGAACTCCACTCAAAGCCAAACGAGCACCCCACCCCGCCCCGTTTGCAGCTACTTGACCCCCTCACGACCCTTTCGGCTGCTTCATTACGCGCCAAGTTCAAAAGTTTTTGACTGCCGAAAATGTCGCCAAGTGCGAAGTCGCCAGCAAACAAAACGGGGCGAACAAAAAAATTAAACTGAAACTTGTCTCAAAGTTCGTGGAAGTAGCCAAGTGCCAACTATGTTGGAGTCTGTACAAGTATATACATTTATAAATATATATATTTATATATATATATATATGGTTATGTATTACGTTTGAGTGCGTCGCATAAGTAACCAGGGCAACAGTTGAAGCTGTAAGCCGCAAATGCCCTGCTGTGCGGCAGCCTCTGTTCGTAATAAACACTGCGTGGCAACAAATTGCAGCATTAGAGGAGTGAGGGAAAGGCGCAATGGGTGGTGGGCGTGGCAAGGAGGAGCAGACAGTGTAGTCAACAGTTTGGAACATGTGTTTTATTCGGCTGTGGCGCTTAATGCACCTAAATGCAGTTACCAAAGTTTTTTTTTTGTCGTGCTGCAAATTGTCATTAAGTTGACCACAGGACCAAGTTGCCACAGCAAAGTGTTGGGGGACTGGCATGGATGTCTGTGTGTTTGTGTGTGTGACACAGTCAAATCATTAGCGCAGCCATAGCCGAAGTCAAACAATGCAACGCCAGCAGGCAGCTTCAGTTAATGAAGGCATTTGTGAGCCAAGTAACTAAGCTCCATCTCTTTTGCACTGCTATTCATGACTCTCTCTCTCTTTATCTCTTACCCGCTCTTTCTCGTTTTTGGCTTAATCCCCAGCTGGTCTGCAAGCCTCATTGCACAGCCAGCTGAGCTGCTTATCTACGCTAAGTGCTTGCGACCTGGTTGCGACCTGGGCCATGTTTAACTAATACACATACAAGCCCCCTTTTTATGGAGTAGCAGTGGGCGTGGCCTCTAATGAAGTCATTTGTGAACGAGCTGCCGCATCTCAATGCTTTCGAATGAGCCAATGTCTAGCCGTATGTGTCAGTCTTATCAGATTTGTGAAAAAGTAAGCATACGCCCTGTGGTGCAGACCCTGCTCAAAAGCTGGAGCACTTTAACCCTTTAAACAAATGCCAAGTGGCCTGCACATTGGTCAGCTCAGCTGGACAGAAATTAATTAGTTGCCATTTTTAACAATTGAGCGTGACAAAAGGATATTCCACTCGTTCCTTGTTGCTTTCCTCTTCTCCTACCTCTTCTTACCCTCCTCCAGCTCCTGTTGAGCACTGACAAATGATGTTGCCGCTGTGTGACGTGTGACAGATAAGTGCCGAAAAAGGTTTACAACTTTTGCCAAATGCCATTTATTATTGATGTCGTATACATTCCCCCTCTTATTCTCTCCGCCCGCCTTTTGCCGGCAGCTAAATGTGTACAAATGAAAGTTGTGTCAAAAGTTTTCAACTACCCGGCAATTAGGCACATTGCGTATACGACATATCGGCCCATTCGCTGGATAACGTTTGAGAACCGCAAGTCAAACTTTGTGTTGCAACTGAATTTCAATTTCAGTCATTTATAAAGAAAGAGAGAGTATATATATATATATATATTAAATATAAAAAAAAAAAAAAAAAACTATCAATAAAATGAGTTATTATTCTAATTTGCAACGAAAGCTGGATTTAAATCTATTGCAACAATTATTTAAATCTAATTTGTTTCAAGCTTAAATTATCTGAAAATTAAATAAGAGAAATAATATAATTTGTTGATTATTTCAATTGCGGTTTGCGAGGGAGCAAATATTCACACAAATACTTTTATTCATGTGGTTACTCATCCGTCTTTCTTGCTCTTTCCCCATCTCTTCCTTTCTTGCATGCACTTAAATTATATTAAATAAAACCAAACTTTTGCATTTAAAATCAAAAGAAATTAAATTACATAAGAATTTTCATACAACCGAATAAATTAAATCAAATTACAAAATAAAATCGTAATTGAGAATAGAACACTAAAATGGAATGAATAAATGTGATATGATTGAATTAAATTGAAATATTTGAATTGAATAAATGGACAAATAA
Organism: Drosophila pseudotalamancana; assembly: GCA_037075185.1. Lineage (NCBI taxonomy): Eukaryota > Metazoa > Arthropoda > Insecta > Diptera > Drosophilidae > Drosophila > Drosophila pseudotalamancana. The sequence goes on along the minus strand of JBAMCK010000380.1, from coordinate 973,848 downwards.
GGAATTTAAGTGCATATAATATAGTTTTATATAAAAGCTTTTGATTCACTTATTTTTAACCGTAAATCATATTCAGTCAGACTGTGCTGGCTAGGAGACGCCCTGCACCCTTAATTATTATTTAAGGTATTTCTTGTGTATGCAAATATTCTTGGTATTAGAAATAATGTTTTTTCGGGCAGAATTGGGCCGAAACAGAAGGAAAGGTACTGGATATCTGCGAATACAAACATTAAAGCTGAAAATCCAAATTAATTAATCATTTCTTTAAATAAAATTTATAAAATGGAATAAATGTAATGCAAGTTCTAACTCTGGTACTTGCTGAGATTTGTACAGATAGATAGACTAATAAGGGATAGTCTCTACATTACGTCGATTTTATTAATAATTTAAAAAAAAATCATTAAATTCAGGATTTCTCTTTTTTAAAGGGAAGATACCATAAATAACTACTAAAACATTTGGACTTTATGTATTTGTTTTCTTTAAAGTATTTCTTTTAGTTAGTAATCTTACCTGAGGTTTAATAAATTTCATACTGTGTTTATGTAAACCTTGTAAAAACTGCGACTGACCTTAATTTTATTTTATTCAAGGATCTACAGCTGTTTAATCTGCAGCTTTACGCTCAACTTGCGCTATTAATAATGCCGCAAGGAGGAGGAGATGCTCTTGCTTAGTCTTAGCTATTTCTTTGGTTAAATAATTCCATGGATAAGTCGTTGAATTAAGCCCAGGCGTTGAGTTGGACGAGCCAATTAACTAACGGGATTTGATATTACGTGAGTACATAAAAGAGGAATTGCTTGGTTCGTGTGGCACAGTCTCAACCCTTAGCTGCGGATCAAGTTAATGCAGAAGCAGCTGTGAATGAGATCAGGTGGGGGTATTGGATGTGGTCTATTTGCCATTGAGTGCATTAGGCTAAAACCCCGAAAAATTATGGCAAAAGCCAGACAAAAGCTGGCAAAAACTTAAGTCAAAGTCAAAGCCGATTAGACGCTTAGAATGCTAGCATGTTAGACAACAAAGAGGATGTGGGGCGTGGCAGTGACATTGTCATGCGAATAAGTAGCGGAGGTGTGCGTGTGTGTGTGGCAAATGTAAATACATATATTTATATTGACACACATGCGGGCAAAGGCAGATCGAGTGCATTTTTATGTAAATAAAGGAATATATATACACTCGTATATGTGTGTGTGTGTGTGTGTGTGTGTGTGCGTGTGTATGTGTGTGTATTCATGGTTGGCTATATGTGAAAGTAAAGATGGTAAGGATGCGTAAAAAGGGGCGACAAGCGAGGCACGTATTTGCATAGCCTGCTTTTTGAGACCGACTCCCATTTGAAGACTTTGCCACGCGTTGCTTTTCGATTTGCTTGTTTTCGCTTTTCATTTTCTATTTACGGCTGCTGACAGACTCCCAGATGGAGACATCAAGTCACGTAGCCATAAAGACCAACAACAACAACAACAACAATGAGATGCTTGTTACGAAAGCTGCTTCAGCCATGTGTTATTGATTGGAGTTGGAGCCCAAAACAGCGACTGAAGCGGAGAGGCACATGTGTTTGCAAATCATATTCAATATTTTGTTTGCTTTAGCCAACTACACGGCACAGCTCCTGGCACGCCCCTTCAGCACACCCCGCGCCCAGCTAAGCCCTATTGCAGTTGTTGTACTTACATTTGATTGCATTTGGCCAACACAACTTGAACTTTGCTTGTTTCTGGGTGTACGGCGCGCGTTGTTTGCCAAAAATTTACGACGCCCCTCCTCCTTTTCCACCCCATTCTAAACAACTTTTGGAACTTAATCATCAAGAGTGGAGGCAAGCACAACCTGGTTACAGCGCCTGGCCAGCAGACTGCCACGTGCCAGCGCCATCTGTTGTTGGGCGGCGGCAACAGTGTGCTGCTTGCGGGTCTAAGACACAGCAAAGTTTTCACATTAAAAGCATTTCATACCGGCAAATTGGGAAATGAGTTTAGTCTTACGCATTTTCTTACAGCTGACTTTTCCTTCATATTATTTGAAATGTAAGTCAAAAGTGAAAGTTTCCAAATTTGGGCCGTGGCCTTTTCAACACGTTTGTTGCCCTTTGATTGCACTCGAAATTGAGTGAAAAAAACCACACACATTTTCCCCATATAAATAAGTGTTCATCTTTTCTCTGAGAGGTAAAACCGTTTAAACAGTTTTTATCATTTTTTGCAATTTTTACAATTTGAGAGTTTAAGCTGAAAAGCTGAAGTAAAAAGTCGAACAAGTATCGGCCAAATTGTGCATAAAGCTGTGGAAAGTGCACTAAAAAAAGAACGAATTAAAAAGTGTTTTCAATATTGAATACTTATTAGTTATCAATTCTGAACAGACATTGCGATCATCATTATTTCACATTATTTTGCTGTGCATTTCATAGTGCATTTTCTTACCTTCAATATGTCTTCTTTTATAAAGTGTTATAAGAATAATAAACCATACCACTCTGTCTTACGATGTTTTTCTTTGCCACTCTAATCGATATTCTATTCGTATCATATTCATATTATACTATTAAAGCATTGCTTGCATCGACTCTTTAGTAGAGTGGATGGGTATTAACCCATTCTGCATTTTCAACTTGCAACTAAAGCGATTACTATAAATTAACAACACTACTAAACCTATTGAATATTTAGAAACATTTTGATAAAGTTCATTTGTAAGCCAAAGTGTTTAAGCTGCATGCTTGTAGCTGCAGTTTAGTCGATAACTTTTGTATAAAACCTAAAAGTGCATTTGCAGATATTTTTCTATAAATAGAAGTACAACATCAACAGCAACAACAATAAAAAAAAACGAGAGCAACAATAAAAAGAGCAAGAGCAAGAGCAAGAGCAAGAGCAATCGCTGCTCAGCTGCTTTGTTAGCTTTGTATGGAGTTGCCTCCAATTGTTGTTGGAATAATATTGTTGTTGATGTTCTTGTTGTTGTAATGCTGTGCTATTATATAGCGCTGGGTTGGCAAAGCTTATGCCGTGTGCATTTTGTAGTCCAATCCAGCTGCCGCCCATACTATGCGCCGTGTCTGCCTCACTTTTGTCGCATTTTCCACTTGCTTGCAAACAAACACGAATACAGTGACAATAAATATACAAATATACAAATACACACATACACACACACACACACACACACACACACACAATTACACATACACAGTGTGAGGTAAAGGGGCCAACGCCATTGTTAATTTTTATATGAAAATGACCAAGCATCATGTTTGTGTGTGTGAGTGTGTAGTATTGTTGCTGCTTATGCTTTTGTGCTGCTGCTGCAGCCACAGTAGCTGCTGCCGTTGCTGCTGCTGCTGGTGCTTGTTCATGCTGCTCAATTCCAGTTAAGAGATAAAATTTTTATGACATCACTTTTCTTTTTCATTATTTATTTGACCGAGCAGCAACAACGCTGCTGCTTCTACTACAGTTACTGCTGCTGCTGCTGCTGCTGCTGCTACTCTTACTGCTGCTGCTTCTGCTGTTACCCCTGACAATCCGCTGCAAATGATGAGCAACGGCGCCTTGGGAGTTTATGAACTTTATGTTTATTGAAGCCATAAATTGGTAGTGCATATGTCTGTTGCTTGGCAAGCCTGGCGTATACGTAATATTACACGTATACGATATGTTGCCTAAAACCCGTGCATGACTTGAATGATTGAATAATTGAATAATTTTAAAAGCAGCGAATAACAACAAACATTTGTAGTTCAACAGATTGCAATTAGTTTGCAATTTGAGCACATCGACCACTCGAAAAACAATCAGATTGGCAACAACATGAAAATCATTTAATTAATGGCCATATAAATAGGAAAGGGAACCGGATTTTGGCTTAAATGCACGCAAAATGAAGTTGTTCGCTGTGATTCTGCTTTTACAAGTGATATTTGTGAGAATTCACTTTTCTAGATGTTGGGTAAGAGCGAGAGATTTAACTTAAGCCTAAACAAAGCTACACTTTAGGTAAATCCCATTTTCTAAAGGGCTTTTATAAATACACTGCGCAAATTCTGCAAGTCGAAGCCTTGGAGCACGAAGAGGAATTGGTTATTGATTTTAGCGACTTGCACATTATTGGGCGCAAACGTGCACTTAACGGTACAATTCGTATTCTCGAAGATATGGATATGAAAACGTGTCAAATGTCTGTGGATTTTCAGAACGATCCAAACCTAATTGGACAATGGAAATCGATGATATTCGCAATGCCCGTTATGAACGTTTGTTATGCAATGCGCTACTTTGTTGGCGTCTATGGCAAGTCGACAATGCAATTAGGTGTGAACACAAATGTCCCATTCGATGGCACCCAGTGTCCATTGCGAAAGGGTACATATTTCACTAAGGATCTGTTGCTGAACAGCGAGTCATGGCCAGATGTAATACCCTATGGAGGACTGAAAGTCAACTTACGATTCTACAAGCGTAACAAGCCGGCGGGTGGAATGTGCCTGACGCTCGATATTGAAAAGAAACTTTAGTATATAACAGCTATGTTATTGTTAAGTTAAGTCCCTGAATAAAACGCATTCAAACTGAAGTAATGTATTATTTACTACCTATTTAAAATAGCAACTGACATCCACATATACGGATACAATATTATTTTATATATCTCTACCGGACTACCCGTCTGAATATAAAAAGCTACACACCTGAAATATTGAATATATTTTGTAGAGTATCATGCATAAAGTATGCAAATTATTTTATAAATTCTTCCATTTTCTAAATATCTATAAAACAAAGCATTAAACACCATATTTTTTAAGCTTATTTGGCCGTAACTTGGTCAAAAAATGTTTGATTTTCGAAAGATATATCTTTTTTAGCTCTTATTAAAAAGTAGTATCGATTGGCATTCAAAACATCAAAATCTAAATTTTGACGATTTTTGCGAAAAATAGCAAGGGGTCTCATCACATTTTTTGGCAAAATGGGCTTGGGTCTAAAATCTATATTTGATGATTCCATTTGAGTCTACCAAGTTTGCTGAGTCCGAAATAGTATTAATTTCCAAAATCTGACTATATTTAACCGATTTACAACAATTTGAAGTTGACAAATACCTCTATCAGTCCTTTATCTGGCTGTATAAGCACGTACATCTCGAAAACTATAATAGATAGAACCTCGAAATCTTCACCATTTATTTTATAGTACTCAAGCCCAGTGTCGACAAATCGTTGTTTGTGAATATATTGTTCTATTTTCATGATATCAATAAAGAACCCCTTAAATACTTTATTTTCGAAGTTTTTTGGCCGTAACTTAGTCAAATAATGTTTGATTTTCAAAAGATATATATTTTTTAGCTTGTATTAATCATTTCTATCGATTGAAATTCAAAATATCAAAATCTAAATTTTGACGATTTTTGCGAAAAATAGCAAGGAGTGTCATCACATTTTTTGGCAAAATGGGGTTAGTTCCAAAAGCAATATGTGACACCTCCATTTTATTGTACTAAGTTTCTCGAGTCCAAAATGGCACACCTTTTCAAAATCGAACCATATTTAAACGAGATAAAACAGTTTGAAGTTGATGTATACCGTTATCTGCTGCAATAACTGTCTGCTGTATAAACTCTTTGCTATGCAACTAAGATCAAATAAATGTAAAATTTACCATTTAACTTTTTGAATAAATTATAAAGAAACGTTAAGCATAACAGTTACATTTAAAACAATGCACAATTAATTATACAATTTTATTGCTACTAAAATATATTAATCGTGAATTGAATCAGTGACAGATCTACAAAATGAATAAATCAGCTTATATAATTAGAAATTGATAGGAACAAAAACCATTTTTGAAACAATTAAATCAGAGCTAATCTGCCAGCATTTAGGCTTTAGTAATTAACAGTAAATTGGAATTGCATCTCGTGTAATTGTACACATTATCCATTTAAAATAATGTGATCTGATATGTAAAAACATGTTCAACTTTTAATGAAGAGCAATATAAAATGTGCCGGAGCCAACGATTCAATTACCAAAACTCATTATGAAGTTGTCTGCTGTGCTTATTCTGCAATTGCTGCTGTTGAGGACCAATTTGTCATTGGGCTGGGTAGGTCCTGAAAACTCTATTAATAATATCAAAAATTGCACAATAATTCGAAACTTTTACAGGGCTTATATATGTTTACGGCAAAGCTTATGAAATTTGAGCCGTTGGATGGCATCGAGAAGTCTTTAATTGATTTTCGAGATATTCGCGTTGTGAGAGAAGAGAACGCACTTAACGGTACTGTTAAAATAGTCGAGGATATGGACCCAAAACAATTTCAAATCTCCATCGATTTTCAACACGACCCCAAGCGAAATAATCAGTGGAGATTAATAATATTCTCGGTTCCCATTATGGATGTTTGTTCCGGAATGCGTTTATTTGTGGGCATCTATGGAAAGTCGACATTGCGACAGGGCGAGAATACGAATTTGCCTTTTACGGGTAAAGATTGCCCATTGCCCAAAGGCACCTACTATGTAAAGAATATGGCGATTAACACCGATACCTGGCCAGACCTAACACCCATTGGTGGCCTTAGGGCTAATATGCGTTTCTTTAAGCACGGACACTTCGTGGGCGGCTTTCGACTAACCCTCGATGTGGAGCGAAAGCCTTTGTGAGCGAGCGCAACCCTTAAAAAAGAAATTATAATAAATCTTTTCCCATTGTTAAAGTTAACGTGAATTGGCCATTATTCCTCATAATATGCATTAAATCACAAAATTTGTCCAAATTTCATATTGCAAAGAATATATAATTTATATGAATAAATGTATTTGTTGAACATTTTTTCCCCTTTTTGGACAAATGCTTGAAAATCTGCAAATTTCCGCAAATGGATCACATTAAAATACACTAAAAACCCATTAAATTCGTATAAAATCCTATTTTTGTGTATTTAATGTCATAAATCAGAAAATTTCACAGCACATGCATTAGAGTACCATATACACACACACACACACAGACATAGAGAGGCAACACATATGAAGCTGGGGCTTAGTTGCTGCTGACAAAAGCCAAACAATGCGAATTGTGCGTTGTTTGCCGCCAGTTTTTGGGCCTGTATCCTGAAACAACAACAACAACAACAGCAGTAACAGCAATGTGAACAAAATGTATCTGTTTAGGTCCTGGCTCCAATTTCTGACCCAAACGGTCTGCAATACCCAAACCATTTGCCTAACAGGGCATATTATGTGCACATTTGATGGTTACAGTAAACTATGTTATAATGAAAATATATTATGGACTAGCCAAGACTTTAATATATTTAAGCTTTAAAGCTTAGGTTAATAAGAATACTAATCATATTAATGATGATGATTTAATTAATGAAAAATATGAAGACATGTTGAATAGTATAAGAAATTGAAGTAAACAGCAAAACTAACATACAGTAACAGCAAAACTATTTAAAAGAGGTTAACTTTAAGTTGGTGTAGGTATTTGTCGGTCATGTCAACCAGACTAACTAGTCATTTGGATGTGTGGGTGTTACATGTGTGTGTGTGTGACTTTTCATGCAAATGCAAAATGTCCCTTTTTGGCATTGGCTTTGGCTTTGGCTATTGCTTGGGGTTTTGTTTTGTGGTCGCAAAGCATTTAAATGCCGCACATTAATGCAATCCAGGCCGGATTTGCGAATGCTTCTGTTGCCAGGACAACTCTATTCATTGAGCAATAAAATCGAAAAATATCCAGCGAAGAATATACATATATATACATATATATGTGCAACATATATATAGGGACATTTATGCAAATGTTTTGTGGTTGCGCACCAGACATACGAAATTTGTCAGACGAAAATTTCATTGGCATTTGATTTTATGTTTTTTTTTCTCTGTGTTTGACAAGGGGGAAAGTCCCAATGTAAAGCAATGACACATCATTAATTGATTTGACAGCACGAATACAGGTAAATTCCCTAAAGCCAGAGACAAGTTGCAATAAGAACACACAAGTTGAGTGTGTCGAGAAAACACATGTTGTAAACCGGCACTCAAAACGAAGCAAGCTGTCATAAAAACTTAAAACAAAAGGCAAACTCTGTGAAAAGTCTGAGAAACTCAGTTAACCAAAGCGCATAAATGTAAGAAGCTGCTGCAGCTGTTGCCTGCTCCGACGCCCAGAGAGATGCATGTATATATATATATATAACAGAGTGTAGGCAACAAAACACTTTGGCAACAAGCAGGTAACAGCAACAGGAACAATAAAAGTGAAAAGCGCACTCTGTGCATTGCCAAATGCTATAAACGTGTCGCTCTGCCCGTCCAAGCAGAACCCTTGCCCAAACTTTATATCACAATGCATTCGGCAACACTAAAGCTGGCCATATTTTTGTTCCCATACCTCCCTTTACACACATATAAATTTCTATATATACAGATAGTACCTGCTCAGACATATGTTTCGGTTGGCGTACTCTGTCTTTATACCCTACGGCTGCTTATTTGGCTGCCCTATGAATAATGGCACTGGCTGCATTGCCTGCCTGCGAGCTTATTGTGTGAATTATTAGCGCTGTGTGTATTAAAATGCAGCTCAAGCTAATGCATACATACACACACACATACACACATTGCCAGAGAGAATAGTAGACAGCAGTCTAAGTTTAGCGCTTGGCCCACGTTGCGTATGTGCAACGTGATTTACAAGCCAAACTACTCGACGGCGCATTTAATGTGAGCGGCTTTATGGCCACAAGAGTGTTTAACAGTTAACTACAAACGAGCTCGAGCAGCTGGCCAAAAGCACACTTAAGCCCATAAATAGATCCAAAAATATACATATATGTATACTTATCTGTCTTTCTTTGTGTGTACACCAGATAATTCACAGAATGCTTCGCATCTCATTTGATTTAAATCTTTTATCTACATTTATACCAAACTTAAGCCAAATTTAATGGCAATTGGCTCAACGTATTTGTATTATTTAAGTATTTGCTAACTAACAAATTTAAATTAAAACTGAAACATTCGATAAGCCTTTAAGAAGCTTGCTTTCCTGTTTGCCTAAGAGTAAATTATTATCATTTAATTTACTTTGCGCATAAGATTATAAGCCAAAGGTAAAACTTACCTAAAAAGCATAAATATTTAAGTATTTTGTGTGCAACATTTTCTGAAGAGCATCCAAATTAAAATAGTAAATAGATTAATTAATTAAACATGTTCAACAGAAAAACTGCGAAATCAATGTCTTTACCAATTAAATGATTCTTCCAATTCCACGTAAGAGTTGGATGTTTTACTATATTAGCCGATGGCAATAATTGATAGTGTTACCTACAAATCCTTTACAGATTATTACAATATATACATACAAATATTAAAGCTACGAATTGTAACACATAATAAAATGTTTTCATTTAAAGCAAATCCCCTTCATCGAATATTTTCTGTAATGAATTTCCATGTAAAATCTATAAAGTATACGTTATGGTAAATATTTATCAATTTATATGTCTATAAAAATATGTCAAAGAAAAATTTTGTTTGCTTTCATTTGAAAACGGATATGCTTGCATATCGAAATATGCATTTTATTAATTCATACCTAGGACTTCTATAACTCATTTATTGTAGACCACTGTTATATGTTATGGAAAATCCAGAATTACGAAATTGAATAATCCAGAGATATGTAAATGTATTCGATATGTTTGAAACATGTCACGGTATAGATGAAGATAAACTATCTTTTGTGTCGGTTCGATTAACATATTGTGTGCTGCATATATAAAAGATATTTATTATATTATTGTATATTCACATTAAGTTGAGTATTAAATAAGCGTATTATTCGTTTTTAATTACAATGTTTAAAGCTGCATGAGGCGTGGCTTATTTTAATGAGACGCCCTTCTCACTCACGCACACAGACAAAAGCAGTCATGCTGTATATATATATGTATGTATTTATTGTTGTCACGTAACAGTTTCAGCTTCATGGACTTTAATTAAATTCTACATTACTGGACTGTTCTACGCATACACCAAGCAAATACGATGGACCTCTCTATGCTGATAAGAAATCAACATCTTTTGCCTGCTTACGTTGCGTATGCGTAATGTAATTGATGAGCGTTTGCAGTGAGTGCAAGCGATGTGTGTGCTGCTAAGTGAATGTGAATGTGAATGTGTGTGTGTTGTGTTGCTTGTATTTGTGTGCAGTGACCTGCATTGCTGTCAGTCTGCTTGGGCAGGCGCCACTTCATCGTTGCCAGCCAAACAGGAAACGGATGCAAAACTGTGACACAGGAAACGCCGTTGTTGGTGCGGCGACGCCGACTGCGACTGCGACAGCAAATGCGAGTGCAACTGCAACTGCAACTGCAACTGTAGTTGCAACAATTAAAGCGATAAAAGCGCAAAATGGTCACATTTCAGCAGCGTTAATCAGCAGCAGACGACAGCCGCATGGATGCAGATATAAGCAGCAGAATACGAGCATCAGAAAGTGGAGAAGGAGGATGGAGATGGGTAGGAGAGAGGATGGAGATGGGACGCAGGATGTGGGGTGGACATTTGGAATGGCAATTTAAAGCCACTTGGTAAAGCCTGAGGCTCATATAATGAGCGCACTTGGGACGCAGTGCAGCTAACAGGCCACGCGGCCCGGCCGCATGATGACATACATTTACAGTCTGGCGTTAACGGTTAATGGATGCCACGGGTGGCGGTACACTGAAAGAAAACTAAATACCTCAAATAGCAAATACAATGTTCAACATTTTGATGAACAGCTAAAATTCGTGTTGCCAGAACAAGGGCTAAACAAAAGTTTTAAATAAAAAATGCCCTCTTTCTTTGAGTGTCGCCACATAGCTCAAGCTTGAGAAATTCCACTTCGCTTACTTAATATACAAACATAAAATCTATTTTATTTAAAACAAATCAGATTGAATAAAAATTAAAAAATGTACAGATAAAAGTGACGTTTTTCTCTGAGTGTAGCCACATAACTCAAGCTCTAGTATAAAATGCAGCTTTAAGTTTGGGTAAATTAAGGCATTTAATTGATTGGCCGGCTTGAAACCTGGTCGCCTGATGGAGCTAATGGACGACCAGTTTATAAGCGCATATAGAGAGTCGAGTCTTCAGTTGTCTGGCTTCCACAGTACACACTCGCATGTGAATGTCGCTCGCCTCTTTGTCTTGCACGCCAGTCAGCCACTCAATTAAGTGCATTTGGCTTTGATGTGCGTCAAGCTCAATGGGTGGCCCCCAAGGTGGAGCAAGCAAGGAGTCTGAGGGGCAAAGGGTCAGATGGAGGCAACAGCTACTCTGGCCACGTAATTCAATTTTATGGAGGCTAGCCAAACAGATTGCTCAATGCACGGCAACAGAAAATGGTCTACAGAGCGGACGGACGAGGAAGAGAAATTGAATCTCGTCTCGTTGGAATATCTTTTTTTTTACTAAGCAAACACAGTTTTAAACACTTTAACTAGACAGCAATAAATTTAAGTGGAGAACTTGCCTAGAACCACCGAAGAAGCTTAGATCTAAAAAATATGTGTAGTACTGAAAAAAAAGCTTTAAGATGTAAAAATAACTTGTTGATAAAATTTCAGCTGCAATCTTTATTCAAGGGTGATATCATTTCTTCAAAAAATTAAGTGAAAACATATTAAAAGAGAGAGTTTAATAGATGATAGAATAAAAAACGATATTACTTGTGCACCTGCTGAAAATCGCATATAGAAGCACATGCGTGCTAATTATAAACAACACTTCAAGCATTAGAAACAAAAACATATTCAAGCCTTTCATTATTTCGCCGTCTATTGTTCTATGGCAATATTTGCCAACTGACGAGTTCTATGGAGCATAACGTATACGACGCATTGGTTTTGCGTGTTTTCATAGCACACATTTGGGCGCCTAATGCAATCAAATGCCATTTGAGGTGCAGCAGCAACAGAAATGCGAACTCCAAAATGCAAATGCAGTTAACCAATGCATAGCACAGAATCGCTCTCTAATCCATTAGGTGCTTTTAGCCTGATAAACACGCAAAAAAAAAAAAAAACGAGAACGGGAACCGCACTGGCAACAGCAGACGAGGCCACAAAAGCCAAACGGCATTCGCAGCATTTTGCTACATACTCCACTTTTGCAATACCCTAGCTGAGGGTATTTAAGCTTAATTTCTAACAGGTCTTTTAATAAAATTCGTTAATCGATAGCTTTATTTTCTTTCAATATTGAATTGGAAAAGAGCATAAATAAATGAATTGTTAAATGAAAGATTCTTATATTATTTTAAGAATTTTACCGTAGATCCGAACTAAGTGTATACCATATATATGAGTACTATAGCGAATGTCTTCTATAGGAACAATTGGTTCTATATAAATACCCTTTCAAGCTGCGTGCCTGCAAGGCTTCTTTCTTTGCTGCTCTTTTTTTTTTATGGGGCTTTCGCATTTGCCACACATCAGTGTTGGCTGGAGTTGAACAAAAGCTGCTGCCACTGCCGCAGCTACTAGTGGTACTGCTACTGCTATTTCTACTGCTGCAGCTGACCAAATGCTGTCTGAGTTTTGTGCTGCGGAATTGGGTCAAGCGGCGGCCACAAAAGCGGGCCAAATGGCAAATGGCAAATGGCCACCGAGGCGTGCATTTTAATTGCAAATTTCAGGCCAAACAGTGGCAAGAAGAAGTGGGCTCGCGAGCTACTGCGAATAATTTATTTGAGGCGCTTAGCACGAGATTAACGGTAAATGTAACCCAACCAACGAACCGGAAATGGATTACGTAACAGCGGAAGTAGAAAGTCACACGTAATTTAATATCACGCTGGCAATTTACGAGCACAAACCAAGAGGAGTGGAAGAACTATGAAGGGGTCGGCGAGGGTTGGGAAGTGGGTTGGGTTCAGGTATTGACTGAGCGTGGTTTATGGAGGGTTGCTGGGTAATTGCATCTGTCGCAAGCGGCTGCAATCGGCAATAGAATTCAAGTTGAAGCCAATCTCAGCTGCCAGCCAAGCACTTTAAATTCTGGCCAAATTGACAGCTTATGTTGCCCCGGGCAGCGAATGGGGGACTGAAAGGAAGAAGAACAGCAGTGGCGTCTTTGTAGCTGAGCATCGCATATGCTCAGTCATATTTACACACACACACAGGCGAAGCACGCGTCGCGACTGCCCTATGACAGCGTTGCCATGCCCCTTCATCAGTCAACGCCCCTGCCCGTACCTCAGCCCTTGAATCGTTGATCAAAACTGTTTATTTTTTTATTTTTTTTTTTTATTTTTGAAGCAACAGCAACCCGGGCAACCTTAATTGGCTTTCGAGGCAAATGTGTTTTAAATCTGATTACACATATGTAAGCATTTGCCAAAGCCAAATGTCTGACACTGTCTGCTTGTCTGTCCATCAGTCTTTCTGTTTGTCTGTCACGCTTTTCCCGTTTAGAATGCTCCAATGGCCATATGCGCGCTTTTCATCCAACCATTTAGCCATTTACCCATTAGCACCTCGAAAAGTCGCTTGTTGACAGCCTTAACATGGCTTATTTTAATGTTTTTAACAGTCGGAAAAGTTAGGTTAATCATTTCGTAAGCCGATGCTGTCAAATATTTTTGTTGTTCCTGATGACCTTTGCCCTTTCGACATTTACTGACCTTTTGGGCTCGTTACGTTCTCAATAACAAAACAACAGCAGCAACAACAACAACAACAACAAGAACAACAGTTGTTAACAATTATATGCAGCATTGAGCTGCCATTGTTTTATGGACTCTCTCTCAGACACAAACAGAAACACACAAACACACGTATGCAAATACACAGCCTCTTCCGCTTCCTCTTCCGCTTGTCAGAACGTCACGGTGTGCGATTTGTTTTGGTTTCCCATACTCTGTGTTGGTCTCTTTAAATGGGTTCATGGGATTCACATAACATAGAACATAATTATATACCAAATATAAATACTTTTGTTATTTATTATATATGTATATCTACATTTTTCGCTGTGTAGAATGCAATATATATGATCAATCTGAGATATATATATTGAGATACTTTTTGAGTGGCAAAGCTAAGTAGTATATGTTTAAGATTTAAGTCTAGCATTAAAATCTAACAAATAAAACAGATTTTAGTCAATATAATAAGAACTTCCAAAATCTAACAACTATAATTATAACAGAACAGCTCATATAATCTCATATAACATGATGCAGATAACATCTTAATAAACAGGAAGTAAGAGCAGTGACACAGCGGGTAGCTTTTGGTCGTGTACAGCTTACAGCCTGCCATTTGTGTGCATCTTTTGCTTTATGTAATGTAAACATAATTTTAATTTTGTTTTATTGTAGAAAACTATTTGTAATATATAAACAAGTGCATAAACTTTATGCGGCGCAGTGAACCGAAATCGAAATCCGCATTCGCTTCGGTCAGTGCGAAATTTCAATCCCCAAATGGACAATTGGTGCTGCAGTCGGGCGTAACCCGCTGGCAGCCATAATTGTTTTTTGAAGTGACCGTTGGCTAGACTTTATTTATTGTTTGTCCAACACACGTACACACACGCACACGCACACACACACACACACACTTGCACACTTATGCCAACAGCATGTGACAGCAGCTTAGAGAGAGAGTTTTTGCTGGTGCAGCTGAAGCTGCAGCTGACCGCGAGCTTACCACAGGATGGGTGTCAGATCCACAGGGTGGGCTGTGTTGCATGTTGATAAATCGTGTCTGTGTGCCTGTTTGTTTGATTGTTTGATTGTTTGTTTGTTTGTTTGATTGTTTGTTTGCTTGATGTTGCTTTTATTTTAACAATTTGATTGACTTTTTGGCTTTGAATTGATTGAAAGCGTAATTAATGCATTTGCATTGCAAATTTGCAGCGCATGTTAAATTTTAGAAGCAGCTGCTTAGGGCGGCAACTCATAAAATCAAACCAAACCAAACCAGAGCAAATAAAACGCAACTGCTGACAACTTTTCTTTCAAATGGCGACCAAAATTGAGTGCCATTTGTTGAACAGCTGGAAACTTATGAGCGAAACTTGTTTGCCAAACAACAATAAAATAAATTGCGCCAAGTGCTAACAAAAGTTGTTGCCACGCCCCCATCCCCTGCCACTTGACAGTGCCCTCGAGCAGCCGGCAACTCGTGCCAATTGTCATTTTGTGCGTTGCCCAGCCTGACTTTGCCTTTTGTCTCTCTTTTGTAGTCCTTGTATCTCGCTGTTATGCTTATTATTTATATTACTCGGGCACAGCAGGTTCCTCGCCTCGGTAGGTGTAAAGATATTTGATTTGCCTGCTGCCACATTTGCCGCCATTTTATGAAGTGCTCGCAGCGGGCTTTACAATTTCTTTGCACTTCTTTCTAATACATAAAATACAAAAGCAAACAATAAAAATACACAAAAAGGAAATTCAGTGAGCTGTAAGCGACAAACGGAAGTTGAATTTCCGACATACCAAATATAAAAAATAGGTATAAACAGCAAACAAAAACATGAGCTGCAATTTTGTAAATTAAATTTAGCAGCCATATACATAAATACATAAATAACATAAGAAAACTCGAGCACACTCGACTAGAAGACACCCTAGTCCGCTTTTTAAATTATTATTCTACTTTCAGAAATGAGTCTTTCGCTAATAATGAAAAAGACATAAAACTCCGGAAATGTTGAAATTATTGAGAAATTACATTTAAAATTAGAAACTTTTATAGGTATTAATATCATACAGATGGACAAAAAGCGACAGAGAGACAGACCGGGCTAAATCGACTCGTCTGTTGATGAGGATCAAGAATACATATTTTCTTAAATTTTCACAAAAACAGTATACCTGTTTACCCATTTTCAATTGATTCAGGGTATAAAAAGCAGCTTGCGGATGTTTTGGCACTTGGTGGGCTTTAAGCCTTAAACAGGCACGCACAATTTGCATTTCAATGAGACCGGGGATTATATATAAGCATATATGCATATTATATATATTATATGTATATATGTATATTTATAAATATATTTCATTGTTATTCAATTCAATATACATATTCACCGGCACATATTAAAAGCTACATGGCTTTGCGAGGCGTTGCTGAGCAACTCAATTGGTTTTTCTATCGATATTTGTTAACAACATTTATAATATAATTAACTAAATCAGAATACATTGCAGACAATGTTAAAGTCTTACGGACGCAACCTCTCGCTATGTCATTCAGACTCAATTAGTGAGTGATTATCATCTAAATTAAATCTTCTTTGTGTCATGCAAATAGAACATAGAAATTGCTTATTAGGAAAACTAATTAAAAACAAGTTTGTAATTTAAGTAATATTCATAATTAGTGCCTTAATGTACACGTATAAAGAATGCTCGAAACACTTGATTGCAGTTAATTGAAAAGAGATTCCTTCTTTCTAATTAAATTTCGGTGTCAAGGGAATTAGACCAGAGTTCTTTAGAACATAGTTCAATGAATGGCAGCAAGCAGTGCAACTCATATTACAGTCTCCGTTATTCGTACATATTGATATCAATAATAACATTGTGCTTGCTCCAAGCAGCTGCTACTCTTAATTTCTTCTCTTTCTAACTTATTTATACCTATTAATGAAGGCTAAAAAGGGTATATTATGATATATATGAGAGAATGTAATTAATCGTAAAGCGAATTACATATTTTCTTCTCAAGATAATTCGATGTATATGTATGTGCTTATTTGCTTACATCATTATGGTAATAATTCTTTTAATGGCCGTGAGAATTTAAATGATGCAATCAACAGCTCATTGAATATTCAGGATAGCTGCTAGTCAGGTACTCCCGATCGGTCCATTTTTTCTGCATTATTTTCGATTTGCAGCAAAAGTGTTCGGTTGCCAGTAGGTGCTCCTGCTACCCTCTCCAATTGCCATTCCGAACTTCCTCCTCCCCGTTACTAGCTGCTGCTTTTATTTTTGCGTCCGCTGCTGTTGTTGGCTTTCATCTCTTATTACATTGTGCACAAATGCAAAGTACTTGGCTGGAGCTCGGACTTGGGGTCCCCGGTCCTGGCCAACATGAGAAGTTTGATTGCTGCAGCTGAAATTGTTGCCAAAGTCGCCAAGTCCTCGCTTTCAATAAATATTTATGAAAAATTATATTATGTACATATATATATATATATATATATATATATATATATATATCAGGTTTATATAAATATATACATTTGTTGGGTCTCTTTTGCATTTTGGTGTTGCGTTTTAATCTAAATGTTAATTCGCTCCAAATGAATCAGTTAAGCAGCGCTGGCGGCGACGCGGCGTATGCGTAATGCCAAATTGAATTTGCTGGCATAGCTCTTTCTCTCTCTCTCACTCTGTGTGGGTGTGTACAAATTAATTGAAGTGCGACGCATAACAAAATACTCCTTGGGGAGCAATTGACGTGTTAAAGTTCAAGTGCTGCTGCGGCTTGGCAGCAAACATATTTCAATCGCAATGGCTGGTTAAAAAAAAAGAGTCAAGGTGTTGGATTTCAATTAAGCCAACAATGCAACGGTTAATTGCGTGATAGGTTAAACAGTTAGACTTATTTCAAATGTCACAGTGTTGCGTATACGCCGTGTTGCAAGCTCAATTGCTGCTCAATTGGCGGTAAGCAAATTGAAGAGTTCAACAATTATCAAAGGAGAAATTGCAATTTCTGCTGTTGCTGCTGCTGGCTCTTTCCACACTTGATTTACGGCTCATGAATCGTAATTAAGGCCATCATTCGCAACGTGCTTGCTGTTTGAGCCCGTTCTTTGACGGAACAAATTGAAATAAATTGGCCAGAAGCTCGCATCGAATTTCATATGCAACTACGCTAACGAACAGCCAGGATATTTACTGGCCAGGACACGCTCCTATATGAAAGGATATTGTGCCAGCGCCAACATGTTGCACTGTTTGTTTTTCCATCGTTTTCCAGCCTTGTCAGCTGCGGCATGTCAAACAAGAACGAGAACAGAAACAGGCCGGAAAATTGGGTAACATTTATCAAATATGAAATGGCAGTTGTGATCATTAATAATTGGACTTGTCTGTCATGTAATTTAAACCCAACACAAAACTATTGATAGAAATTCGATAATCCACCAAGGGTTCGTCTGAATGGGGAGTACATCTGTTGTTTACATCAAAGCTGATTGATGATACCAGCTCTCCGGCAATCGAGCGAACATTCCAATAAATTCCCAGTACCAAATCATTAACCAAATGTCAAATGCTCGAGCATTTGCATTTGAGTAATTGTTTCTTCAACTTCACTCCTTTAAAGGTACACTGCATATACCCTGCAAAAAAAGCTGAAATGATTATGTATTTTTATTTTGGTAGACAAAAACACAAATAACAAAGATTTATTTGATAAAAAATTGATGTTCAAGTTTTTAGCAATAAAAACTTTATCAATTTAGAATATCGTCGGCAAGGTTTCATGTAGTAGCCGAATAGCTTACATAATTTTAGGCTTCCCAAGCTGAAATGTATATTTTTGGCTTATATAGCTAAAAAAAAAAGGCTAACTAATTTGCTGTATCCTTACGAAAACAGTTTATCACAAATATAAGGTTTCCTTCATTTAAGACACATAGAATGCATATTTATCATATTACCTGAACAAAAATACGAAATTCATTCAAAATATAAAATAAATATACTCGCAAGAATAAATAAATTAACAGAATTCATATGAATTAGGGCAATAAATTATCATTTTAACTATTGAAATACGTTTCACTACATAGTTCAAGCCACTAACTGCTAAATCCGTTCCGCCTAAATGACTGCTTAGGATGTTAGACTGCATATTTCATAATAAAAATAAAAATGAATGTCCATTTGAAAACATGACCCATTTTGAGTTGCTTTTGTAAACATGCATTGCAATTTAGAGCAAATAAAGTACTTTTTGTACTTTGAACACACTTTATTCATTTTGTTCGACCCGAACCAGATCATAAAATTTTGTTCGTCACATCATTTCTGCACAGAGCTCCAGGCAACGCATTTAATTTGAGTTGCAGCCAGTCATAACCATAAACGTGGTCATATGTTGGGAATAGAAATAGGAATTTATACATACTATATGATATATAAAATATATATGTATATATATATATATACATATATACATTATATATGGCATGCCCAATAAGGTTGCCTGCGGAAATTTGTCAACTATGCGGCTGGAATAATGTGCGCAACTTTAAAACAAGCGAATTGTGCGAATAAATGGCATAGATAACTTTATGGCCAACAGTGCACTTTGTCTAACCCATCAGCCACACATACACACACGAACACACGCACACCCGCACACCCGCACTTTTGATAAAGGAGAGGTCTTTGCGGGGGCCAAATGCAGTTAGCCTTCGGCTTTGGCATGCATTTAACATGCTCTGTTGTCAGTGGAGAAGGAGGGGCAGCGCAAGGGGTTAGGTGATACAGGCCAAACTCGTGATGCCATTGCAGCTCTCTTTTTGTCATATATGTATATGTGTGTGTGGGTGCTGCTGCCGCTGACGGCGGCATTCGCAGCTACGTGACATGCATAGCTCATTGCTCCTGGCCAGAGCATTGGCCAGAAAATATTGCAGTTGTGATATGCTTAAGCTGGGGCAGGCAGAGAGAGAGAGAAAAAGAGGGGGAGAAAGAGGGAGTAGAAAACAGTAGAGGAAGTGCAGCTGGTATCCTGCTGCTGCTCCTTAACAGAGTTGCTAAAGCAAAGTTTTTGAGGTGCTAATGAAAATTGCGCAACTTTTGCGCAAATCACGCGACGTAATTTTAACTGCAGCCGCGCAAATGGAAATGCAGCAGCTAATTGCTGGGTCTGGGCGTGGCTCCCGCCTTTCCTGTGCCTAATCCTCACAGCTGTATTAGTTAACAAAAGCAGAGCTAATTAGGCAGCGTGGCCAAAATATTTGCTGCTCTTTAAGATAATTAAAGCGTGCGACTTGCTGTTGTAGCTGCCAAATGTGTTTTCTATGTAGGACGAAAACTTTTGGGAATTAATTAGAGATGAATTTTACCCAGGCAACTGGCGTTTGTTATCGTGCTCGAACAACACTTTTCATATATCTATTGAATCGTTTTTATAAGGATCTTAAGGATGTTCAGCTTTCAAAATTTAAACTTCAGCATAATATGAACTTCTTGTTTTTGTAATCAGCGTATTAAAAACCATCAAGATCCTTAAGTATGTGCAAAAAACCTTTCCTATATAGGCAACACACCCTACATAAATTTGTTTGTTTCTCTTATCACGTATACGTTCCGTTAACTGTGGCGTGACACGCAGAAAAACACGCATCATGCCCAACTCTAGCATTAATTTATTTTTTTGGGTAACAAGCAAAACCAATTTGCAGTAGCAGTAGCTGAGGCAGCGGCAGCGGCAGCGGCAGTAACTCCGGCAGTTAATTTTAATTACGCACATGGCAGTTAATGTTGCGACACGGCGTCTCAATTTAGACACCTTTTTGCGAGGCACACACGCACACTCCGCACTCTAACACACAGCTGCCAAAACACACAATAACACACACTCTTACATTTCACACACATCACACACACGCACAAATTGCCATTAAATGCGCTGAAGGGCGGCGCTGCCAAAATGAATAAACGACAATGGCTTTTGCGGCTAAGTATGTGTGTGCGTGTGTGTGTGTGTGTGTGAATATGTGTGATTCTGTGTACTCTTTTTGTATATGTGGCCATATGAGCTGACTTGCAGCGTCAATTGTTTCATTTAAAGCGCTGCGCTTCGGGCAACCAAAGGTAAAAGAACAAAACAAATTAATTTTGCTCAGGTGTGCGGCCAGGCAGCCAGCTATAACTGTATATGTTGTGTGTGTATTTGTGTGGGTACGTTGAGTAGGTGTGTGTGTGTTTATGACTATGTACCAAAAGCCTGAAGCACAACTGTTACGCACTCAACACACACATACACAGACTCACACACACGCTTGAACAAAGCCCACAGATGCGTGTAAGCAAATGGTTTATTGTAGCCCTCCAGGGTTTATTTCTGTTTTGTCATAAGGACTCCAAATGCATATTTGTCTGATATATATGTCTGTGTATATGCATACTTAGAGAAAGCGCTGACGGCACCTGATAATATCTTTAAGCATCGAAATTTGCTTTATAATTAAAAAATATGTTCTATAATTAATACAATTATCGTATAACTTTGAAAATTATTAAAAACAAAACAATTGATATTTAAATACTTTTACCACATAATAATGATAAATATGATAATTATAATGATGATAAAAATGATAATGACACTGATAATAATTAGAACTGTTATAATGATGAAGAAAATAAAAATGATAATGACAATGCAAATAAAACTATTTATCACTAGTTCATAATACTACCGCTGACTACACTTCTAATCGATTTTGTAGAGTATCTACATTTCCTGCAGCTTTCCTTTGTCGTCATCAGCTCTTTCCCATTTCCTCACGCAATAGACCTCAAATGGTGTTGGCTTTGGCAAATGAAATATATTTTCCTTAGCACACATTCGCGCGTTAACCAAAATTGCTTTTGTGTGTTTGTTGGCGGATATTAAAGCAAAGTTGGCCCAGTTAGCAGGGGCGTACTTTAAGAGAGAGTGAGACAGGGGCTAATATCAGGCTGGAAACAATTATAAACGCATTGAAAATTCGGAATTGCAATTTACATATTTGCATATACATATATAATTTATATGGTTTTTATTTAAAAGTTAGTTACCTCCCTTTGCAGTTGCTTACAGACTCGTACAATACACATCATTCTCTGTATATATGTATAAATTCATACATATATACTTTATATAAGAAGTATTACATATGACTCATTTTTTTACTTTCGTTTGCAATTGGGCAAGTGCTTGCTCCTAACTAACTAACCAATCAATCAACTGTTATATATCATTGAGCTTTACATCGGCTTATACATATATATCTGATCTATATGTGTATAGTTAAGAGTTTATAAGAAGATTAACTTTGTATTCGGTTGTTAAAGTTGGAATACTTGCAATTAACTGTGGATTATAGATATTATATCTTTCTTCTTCTTCATCATTTTACTGTTTTTTTTTTTATAATTTAAAATTGAAGCATAAAATTGGAATATTATTTATAAAGTTGATTTTGTTTAAGCAAATAAATAAATAAATGTAGTTTTTCATTTAACATTTAACGTTTATATTTATGTTACATATTTCATTTCATATAGTTGTTTCTCAGGTGTGTCACGTTTGCTTTTTATTTTTCTTCATAATATCATTGAAATTTGCACTTAAGAACTGCACTTGATCATTTCTTAAAGTGGGCCTAGAAGAGCTATAGATGAAATTTAAAATAACTGTCAAATCGTAGTTATATAGTAAACATTAATATCAGATGGCGAGTGATTATAAACTCAAATTCAATTAGAGCCAATTAAAAATATTTTCATAATTATGTTAATTAATTTTGATACCTTGCACTAAGTTTAATCTAAATATCACTCGGGTTTATTTTCATTTTTGGTATTTCTCTTATTTTCATTTTGGTTGAATTTGGAATTTCGGTTCGACCATAATTTCTAAATACTAACATTTATTTTGGGCCTGTCAACTCGCTTGGCCTAGATCTTCACATGGGCTGGGAATCCAGATGACGTTCGATTGAGCTACACTTCCTCGTAGCTGCGGCATTTGGGCAATGGACCAGACCACTTGCCATCTGGCTGACATTTTGGCCGCTCGGGCGGCCCCGTGGTGTGATCCTCGTTCGTCTGGATCTGTATGAAGCCGGGCCGGCATTGGACGCTCAGATAGTCGCCCGCATCATAGTTGAATTTGAGGGGGGCGATCAGACCGTTGGGCGGGTCGCCCGGATAGGGGCACTGCGATTTGCCTGAGCGAGATTGGAGCATTGGATGCATGGATGGTCATTTGGGCATGCAAGGTGTGGCAGGTCGGTGGATGAACGTAGTAGATGGATCGTACATGGAATGAATCGTGATGGTATCGGTATCGGTATCGGTATCGTTATCGGTTTTCGTGATCGGTATCGTGATCGTGATCGTGATCGGTTTCGATTGTACGTTATACAGCGGAAATACAACACAAGTTACATTAATTCATTTGGTTTGTGAGTGGGCCCACTTTGGAAGAGTACGCAAGGACTCGCAGCGTATGTGCATTTAATGTGCATTTATCAGTTGTCTACTTACAAAATGGTGGCGAGTGCGACCAGAACCCGTTCTCCGTGCATATGATGCTCGACTCGCCGACCAGAGTGTGGCCGTCATTGCAGCTGAATGTGACCAAAGCGCCAACTGTCAAACGCCTCTGACTCAAGCTGGTGCCCCCGATCCGTCCATTGAGAGGCGCCACTGGCATCACGCACTGAATGACTACATAAAGAGAAGAGAACAATAACAAATTCAATGTGTTTTTTAATGAGATATGTGAAAAGAAATGAACACAGATATTAACCGCTTTGAATTTTCCAGCTCTTAAGATGTTCGAGATATGCTCGGAGAACTAATGCGTTTTATCGATAACAAACAAATGGAAAGAGTTATCGATCGTTTTTGAAAAATCTGCGTATGTTATCTGAAGTATCTAGCTTTTATAAATCCTGAGATCGTCGAGTTCTTTCATATGGTGTGCTAAGTTCATTTTGTAAGACAAGAATTTATTCCAAAGATTTTTGTGGGAACGTGAAGGGTTTCTTTCACAGCCAAAACGCTTAAAAAGTTTAAATGATGGGGTACAGAGTTCAAAACGACAAGAATGAGACAAAGCGAATAATAATACTCTTAAGGGTGTATAAAAAATGAATACTTTGCAGTCTTTGGGGGAAAAGTTTGCGAAGTTTATTTAAAACTCTGGAGTAGTTAGATAAGCAACAGGTCTTTTAGGCAACAGAACTAGAAATCATCGTACACTCACCTTTGCAACGTGGCACTGGGCCACTCCAGACGCCCGTCGGCTCACAGTCGAGCAGCGCCGGTCCGGTCAGCTTGAAGCCCCATTGGCATTTGAACACCGCCCGCCCCCATGCCGAAGTGTTAAGCTCGATGAGACTGAGATGGGGATCGTCTAGCATGAGGCGGGGACATTGGATGGGATGGCATGTTGGCGATGGCGATGACCAATTGCCGGAGGCCAGGCAGGTGGCATTCCAAGCGCCATCCAGCCGAAAGCCTTCGGGGCACTCATAATGCGCTCGCTGGCCCAACTTATTGCCCTCGAGCCTCAGCCTGAGCGGCGCCATCGGTTCCGTTAGCTGCGGGCACGTCGAAGTGGCCACTACCACGGCAATGCTGTTTGTCAAACCACGCGGCGAAGTGCACGTAAATGTTCCGGAATCATTGTTCTCGATGCTCTTGATGCTCAAACGATAACGAACAGCCTTCTCCTCGCCGGCCGGTGACCAGCCTGCGAATCGAAAACAAGGATTACCCAACATATTTGGCCCACTAAGTATCCGGTCGACGCACCCGTACTGTACTGCATATACCAGCTGGTCCAGCTCCATTCCGGTGTGCCACGGACACGTGGATACATACAATCCATTTGCACAGTGCTGTGCGGTGGCACGGCCATTACGCCGGATGGCTCAAACGAGTGCGAACCATTGAAGATCTTGATCCGTATGGAGGGTGCACTGTCTTCGGAGTAGTTCGTCAACATGGTGGTGGGCACACAGCTTGGCATGCGCGGCGCCCAGAGTCCATTGGAACATAGAACACGCGATTCGCCCAATAGTTTATAGATTCCCAACTCCTGGCAGCGTGCTTGCAGTGAGTGTCCATGTGGCAGATCCCAGCCGACGTTCTGCAGGATGGTCAACAATGAATGTACAATGGATGGGGCAGACAGCAGACAGCAGGCAGCAAGCAGCAGGCGAGAGGCGACAGCAGGCAGAGATTTTGGCATTTAAAATAAAGCGAAAGATTTGTTTTGTTTTTGTTTTTTTTTGCGTGCAGTGCAGTAGAAGAGCGAAAGGGAGAGAAAGAGAGAGAGAGAGAGAGAGAGAGAGAGAGAGAAAGAAAGAGAGAGTATAAAAAAATGTTGTTTAGACTTATTTACAAGCTGTTAACACTAGTTAGAGGCGCACTCTCTGGACGTGGACGTGGCTGGGTCGTGCTGTCGTGCAGTTTCCATAGTGTCTGTAGCTGTCTGTAAATGTATATACTGTTTAACTGTGTGTGTGTGTGTGTATGTGTGTGTTTGTGTGTGTTTGTGTGAGCATGTGTGCGTGTGCCTGTGCGCCCAACGCTAAAGCCGTGCAAAATACAAAATATTTTTCATTGTCAAAAGCTGGAGCAGCACCCACTAATTGGGTGTGTGTTGAAGTGTATGTGTGTGGCTGGGTACACTGAGAGAAAAGACGACGTAAAGCTTTTACTCGTAAAACACATTGAGAGAGAGTGTGAAATTTTTGGTTGCTTGGAAGGTAACTTCAAATTTCAATATCTTTCATCTTTTATATAAGTCTGATAGGTAAAATGTTCATAAATCTGATCAATCCAATATATCTAACCAAAACTTAAGTCTTTTACCTTTTAACTTCTTTACTTTATCGTAAATTCTTTTCTTAATTTTAAGAAATACTCAAAGTTTTCTAATCATTTTTATCATATTAGAAGAATTAACTGTAATTAAATTATATCAAATAGTTTGGAACATGCTTTTTGAGAATTAAAAGCTTAAATCCTTTAAGCTTTGAAGAATTTTATCCATCTTGCTCTTTCTTACCCACTTCTAACACGATTGTTTTTCTCAGTAAGAGTGTAAGTGTGTAAGTGCTTGTGTGTGTATGTGTATGTGTCACAACTCTACATATGTGAGCAATATTTGCATAGATACGGATACGAGGTACGAGTAGACGAAGACGAAGAAGTAGACGAGACGACGCAACGTCAAGGATGGCCACTCACAATTTCTGTGTTTGAGAGAAGTGTCGATTTGGATAAGCGGGTCTTACGCCAGCCGCGATTTGGTGGTATCGGTGTCTGCAAGAGAGAGAGATCAAAGAGTACCAAAAATACAGAGTCTTGTCGCTGCATATAGCAGATGCGAATGCAGGATGCAAAGTTCGTTTATATATATATTTTTATTTTTAGGATGACGCTGGGCAAATTGTTGTTGTTTGTGCGGCTGATATCGATACAAGAGATGATGGAGAAATTGAGCGAGACAGAGACATAGACAAATACATATATATTAACATATATATATTTAGATAGACAGAGAGAGCGAAAGATATAAACAGAGAGAGAGAGAAAGAGAGTGAGTGAGACAGAGACAGTCGAAATTGAGTTGAACTCACATTTGGCTATGCCAAGGCCGATGCCTTTACTAGTTTGAATGGAGTTACTGCTGCGTGTGTGTATGTGTGCTGTGTGTATGTGTACGTGTGCGTGTGTGTGCGGTTAGGTGTGCAGTGTGTTGGTGCTTTAGCTCCTGGCACGGCTGACGGCTTTGCAGGCTGTCATCACTTACCACGGAGATGTTGCGATAGCTGAGCAGCAGATGAGTCGGAATGCGATTGACATGGCAGCTCTTGTACAGTGGCTGAAACTTCACGTTGCCGTTGTCATCTACAGATAAAGATGTCACAGAGATCAGCATAGTTACGCACAGATAGAAAGGAGATAAACTTCACTCAGAGAAAAGTTGTCATACATACAACACGTATAATGTGGTAAGAATACATTTCATTAGATTTACGAGGCTAATGATAATGATAATGACAATGATAATGATAATGATAAAGATAATGATAATGATAATGATAATGATAATGATAATGATAATGATAATGATAATGATAATGATAATGATAATGATAATGATAATGATAATGATAATGATAATGATAATGATAATGATAATGCCAATGATAATAATAATGATAATGATAATAATAATAAAGTACTTGCGTCCAGTTAAATAATCTTCATTCTTTTCTCTGAGTGTAGTTACTTGATTCGAGATAGATAGAAAGAATAAGATATAGATGTTGAAATGAAACAACTGGATTGTTGCTGGTGCTGCTATATTTCAGTATTCTTTTTTTGCGGTGTGCTGATTGTGTTGTCTTTATTTTACGAGTCTCTACTGTAATGACATGTTACGTATTTGTATTGCTATTGCTATATTTAACATTCCATTGTGTGCGTGTGCTGTGTGCTGTGTTATATGTGTATGGTATCGAGGGGGTATCTCACTTACCCTCCTCATTGGTGGCGCACAGCGGCCCCACCCACTTGCCCTTGACACAGCGTATTTTGCATAGGCGCCGATCACCCATGGGTCCAATTTCACCTGGGAAACGTATCTCAGATACTTCGGTAAACTGCTGCAATATATCAATTTCCTCCTCTTCCTCCTCATCCTCATCGAATTCGGATTCGTCTGGATGCATGGGCGGAAAGCCGGTCTCCTCGTCATAGATACCTAAATTGGGATGAAATCGGAACAGAATAGGTGAGGGCGTTATGAAATGGGCAAATGTAATATGCTAAGAAACGGGAAACAGTGGGGAGGTGTTTGACAAAGAGATAGAGAGTGAGCGAGAGAGAGAGAGAGAGAGAGGGGGGAGTAAAGAGAGAGAGAGAGAGCAAGTAGAGCAAGCAACTAATGAGCTGTTGTTGTGAGCGATATGAACGAACGAGATGCGACAGGTGAATGAATGAATGCGAATATGAATGAACGTTGAATGCTCAACGAGTCAACGAGTTGAATACCTCCAGTACTCAAACCCTTGCAATACTTGGTATTATCAGATGCCAAGGGCTTTCAAAGCCTTTGCGAACTGAAAAGGCTCTGCCGCAAAAGCTGTCTAAGATGAAGTAGAAGAAGCAGAACAGAAGCAGCTGGAGCATTCACTCTTAAGCATACACACCCATCCACACACACACACACACACACACACACACACACACACACACACACACACATTAAGCCGCACGAAATGTGGCAACTTAAGGTTGTTAGATATGCATTAAAAGCGCCACGGAAATGGAGAGCAAGGGGATACGGAAAATCCGAATACGGGGTAGAGACAGCGAGCGGGGTGGACAGGCCACTTAACAGGATACAACTTCATTTCTAAACGAGGCGTCAAAAAAAAAAAAAAAGAAGAATAATAAAAAGTCGAAGTGAAAAGGCAAAAGATAACATGAAAGATAATATTATGCCGTGCGAGCTGACAGAGACCCCAGGACTCAAGTAACCAGAAGTCCCAGAGCACAGACCCCAATCCCAAGTGCCCGGACTAATAGAAAAACGCAAACGGACAAAAGCAGCTGAATCAAAGTAAACAAAAGGACAGCACAAAGCAGCCCCGAAATAAAATGAGAAAAAGGAACGTAAAGCACCGGAAAGTAGAACTCACAACATTTCATACCCTAAGATATGATATATGAACTATATATAATACTTCAAGAGATATAATAAAATATGGATTAAAAGACAAACCATAATCAAATAAACAACATAATTATATTGAAACATTTAAAAATAATTAATAATTGTAGTTCAGTTCAAGGAAAATAGAAAAGCATATCATAGATATTTGTTATTAAAAGGAATTAGTTTATTCATTGAAAGATATTAGGACTCGTTAATGCTGACTTGAAAACAAATATATTAAAACAGTAAAACGGAGTTTGTTGCCAAGAGTAACCATGATATCTATAAATTAAAATTTAAGAGCTGTTCGAGGCTGTCGTACTACAAAGCTTGCTTTAAAACTATAATAACCCAAGCAAGAGTATCTATATAGGGGGAACAAATAAAAGATAACCCCTTGTAAACGAATCCACAAGCAGGAACCAACAGATGACAAAGCTAACCACGATAAAGAATGAGTTTTTTATGCCACAGCAGGAGTCGCTGTAGAGAGAGTGACTGAGTGAGAGAGACAGAGAGAGAGAGAGAGAGAGGGAAAGTAGAGACAGTGGCGACTGGTGCAATGGTGGTCAAGGTGGTTGAGGTAGTGGTGGTGGTGCAGTGGTTCGCTGTGTACAGCAATAGATGTGCCAGCATGAAGCATGTTAATGAGCTGAACGTGAGAGCGAATTGAGGCGATTTATGGCTGACTCCGTGTGGAGCCTCTGCGATTAGCTTTTTAACGATTTTATGTGTATGTGGGCTATGTATTTATGTACTCCACTCTCAACACTCCAGGTGTGTCTGTTTGTGTGAGTGTATCTGTTTGTGTGTGTGTGAGTGTGTGGTTAGCATAACACAGACGGACAGACAGACAACGAGACAGCGACAGCGGCTTTCAATTCAATTCAATTTTCATGGGCACTGTGGCATTGCCAGTGTCTGGCGTCTATGCAAATGCTATTCGTAATCCTTACCCTTGTCCTTGCGACTGGTGGTCTTCGAGCTGGAATCGCCACCACCTTTCGGACGGCTCAGTGCACCCGTGGTCTTGCCCGACTTGCGCTTTACACGTTGCAGGGCCACTGCTGCACTGCTCGACTGATTGCCATGATTTATAATATCCGTCTCTATTTGTCCGGCATCGCCTTTGGCATCGATGCTGCGGCGCCAACGCGATTCCATGTCACGCTGGTCGAGCTCTGCAGCGTGACTGTCACCGCGTCGACGATGATGCTCTTTCTTGGTCACCAGCTCCTGCTCCTGTTCCTTTTCCTGTTCCTGCTGCTGTTCATGCTCCAGATCCTGCTCTGGTTGCAAGTCCTGCTGTTTCTCGGACTCCAACTGCTGCTTCGCTGCAGCCGCCTGCTTGACTTTAAGCCTTTGCAACAGCTTGATGCACTTCTCACTGCTGGCATCAGCCAAGCACTTGGTCAGTCTTGCCTTCTGCTTCAACTTGTGCAGCTTGGCGCGCAGCTGGAGATTGGGTTCACGTGATTTGAGAATGTCCGCAATGTGCACGTAGTACACATCACCGTCGGCGGCCAATTTGCTGCCTGCCCAGCGATCCGTGTCCGGCGACGCCTCCGTATCGTGCAGTATAGCATGGCGTTTATAACGGCTGCCATGGCCACGTCCTGTTTGGCCATTCTCATTCTCCAGGCGACGACGGCGACCGGAACCGGAGCGGCGTTTCTTGCCCTGCTTGCGATTGGTGTTCAGCCGCTTGTAGGCCCCATCCTGCAGCTCGGCCCCATGCAGTTCATCCGTTTCTTCCTCGATATCATGGTCATCCACTAGACTGGCTGCTGCATCGCCGGCGTGCAGTTCATCATGATCATGATGATAATGATGATGCTGATGATGATGATGCTGCTGCTGCTGTTGTTGCTCATCGTCGCCAAAGTCCACCGAATAGGGATTCACAATGGCCGCATGATTCTCTTTGGCCGCATGCAGCTTATCCACGAATTCCACATCGGCTGTGGTGAAGTCCTCCGGCAGATAGACCTGAGTCGTCTCGAACTTCGCATACGGCTGCTCGGTTGTCATTTCCGGTTTAAAAATGGTGAAGCGCACATCCGGCGCTCGACAACCCGGCGAAGCATCTACAAGAAAGAATGAGTGAAGAAGAGTAAGCGAGAGGGAATGTGATTTAGAACGGCATTGAGTAGCTGAACTTTTGCCATAAATATTTCATATATGATCTAATTTAATAACTTGGCAACTTTGACTGACTTTGAAGTGCAATCGAAATTGCAAATTTCCAATATGCATTGGCATTTGGCATTTCCGCATAGCATAGAACTCACACACACACGCACACTCGCACAAGTTTTCAATTTGCAATTGAGCAAAGTCATGCAAGCATTTTCCGTCCAGCTTCATTTCCCATTTCCCTATTTCATCCGCATTCAAGTTGAAGGTTCGCCTACATTCAACTTTTCTCTTTTAAAACATAGTTGTATACCCTGCTCTTGTGCAATTTTTATATTTTTATAGAAAAGGGTTCATATCACAATTCAGCATAACTGATTCTTAAAGTTTAAGAGCTAAACTTTTAAACTTGTTAAATGTAAAAAGATAATAAATATTTCAATTAAGCTTCAATTAAAGTTTATATCTGAGAAACTATTAAACTATTATTTACTTAAATGTAGTTCATGATGTCCCGGAAATATTCAAACTATTATAACTCCTAATAGGAGTTTCCTATAGTTTCAAGAATAGTCGAATCATGAAACAAATTTTAAGATAGGAACTGCTGCACTTTTATTGAAATAGTCTAATAATATCTTGTACAAAACAATTCTAGCACTAAATGCAGAGTAACTACTCGTCAGGCACACTTTTTTTTATTTTAAATCAAATCTAATTCCTGTTTCCTTTTTACACGCATTTTAAATGTATATACTCGTATATATATTATTGTTCAGGAGCAACAAAAGTGGGTCAAATGCAATGTAAAGCAGCTAAATTGCATTCTACGCTCTTAATTTACGTAATTCAATTGCCAATTAGCCAAAAGTAAATGCAAATGCAAATGCAAATGCAATTGCTGATGCGAATGCAAATGCAAAAGCAAATGTATATCAAAGTGCGAACACTTAAATGCACCTCATTTAATTAAACCTGCTTGAAATTCAGTTAACAATTATTGCTAAACCAATTTCTGACTTAAATAAACTTAGAAGCATTTAGTCAATTCTAAATGTGTATAATACTTATATAATAAAAACAGAAAAACCTCAATCATACGACTCATTGGGTAAATCTGGCCTATAGCTAAAAATAATATATATTCTGTATATCAATACAATTTACATTCAATTTTCAAATGTTATTAATATCATTTCAGAATCCCTACTAAACTTTTTAGAGTTTTATTTTTATTAAAGCTATTCTGCTGCATCATGATGAAAAGATTTTAAAGTAATATCGACTCATAATAAGTTATCTAAATGAGCTGTTTATGTTTCTTGGCAAATAAAAATGTTTTATAAACTATACTATGTGTAATGTTCACATATTCAGAGCCAATTGAATTCAAGAGTAACTCTTTTTTGGCAGAGAGAACGAAAAACACGGTATACTCTCCCAAAAGCCAACAGACGTTAATCTCTCTTTACTTCAGAGTTAAACAAGTTGAACTACCTCAAACCTGTATGCTGTATATAAGCACTTTTATCCAAGAGTAATTTTACTACATCTAAGATAGTATTTTACTCTATTGGACTGTGAATAGTATTTAAGACCCTGCAGAGCTCGTTGTCTCAATCAACTCTTGTCGGTTGCTCTAAGAAGACGTAGTTTGAACACCTTAAAATGGGTGTCGGTTTGCTGCTGTTAATCGGAATAGGAACGCTTATTGTCTGGCTATATAGAATCAACAAGGATTACTATGTGCTGGCCTTCTTTGCAAAGCGTATCCGCACGAAGGATGGGAGACCCTTAGACAGCATAGCTCCGGTGCTGAAGGGACGCACCATTTTTGGAAATTCCTTCGACCTGTACGGCAAAACTGATGGTGGGTACAATTTTTGAAAAGTAATCTCTCCAAAACACATAAACCTCATTTATTGCAATCTCTTGCAGTTGAGGTTTTTACCTATATGAATACTACTGCTAAGAAAATGGGTGGTAGCTACATAAGATATATAATGGGCACCCCATTTTTTATAATACTCGATGCGGAAAACTTTGAAATAATAGTGAACCATCCAGAACTGTTAACTAAGGGGATTGTATACCGATTTATGCAGCCGGCTCTACGTTCCGGCCTTCTGACGTCCACAGGTAACTTGCACTCATTGGTATCAATTATATTTATCTATACTTATTGAAAAATTCCAGGTCAGAAATGGCATTCACGACGCAAAATGCTTACACCCACATTTCACTTCAATATCTTGGCCCAATTTGAAGAGATTTTTAAGTAAGTCTTCTAATTACTTAAAGGAAGGTTTTTCTAAATTGAAATATATATACAGAGCCGAGAGTGTGAAATTTGTGGAGCAGTTCGATGGAAAATCAGAGACTTCTATTTCTCTAAGTGAGCTCATTCCCAGATTTACTCTTAACAGTATTTGTGGTGAGTCAATATCGAGTGAACACTGTTGCTGAGCTTGAATTTCAACTCAAAAATCTTTTAATAGAGACGGCTATGGGCATTAAACTAGACGATATGGCTGCCAAGGGAGATCGATATCGGGAGAACATGAGTATGATTGAGAAAAGGTTTATAAAACGAGTGAGTAATCCACTTTATTGGAATAATACCATCTACAACTTGTTTGGAGCCAGCGAGGACAAGCGGCTCTTAAAAGAAGTCCATGATTTCTCTAGCGAAATTATTGCAAAGCGCAGAATACTTCTAAAAGAGGAATTGAAAGTCAAGCTCACCACTCAAGAGGCAGACGATGATATGTAAGAAGCTGTTTATTGGAAATATGATTGATTAATTGCTTAACAATATAATTTATGTAAATAACATGTAGATACATCAACAAGAAACAACGCTTTGCCATGTTGGATACTCTCATCTTTGCGGAAAAGGATGGATTAATCGATCACGAAGGCATTTGCGAGCAGGTGGATACGCTTATGTTTGCAGGATTTGACACTACGTCTATGGGTCTCATATTTGAGTTTATGAATCTGGGCTTATATCAGGACAAACAGGAGTTGTGTTATCAGGAAATATGCGAACATATAGCTGGTAAGACTTATCCGAATGCAGTGCTATTTTTATCTTTCTAAATCCAATCTATAATTATTTTAGATGACTTTAGCAACTTGGACGTCAATCAGCTATCAAAACTTAAGTATTTGGATTGCTTTATTAAGGAAACACTACGTTTATACCCACCAGCTCCTAATATAAGTCGTCAAACTGTTAAGGAAACAGTACTGTCCAATGGTCTTATAATACCTTCTGGTGCCCAGCTCTCCTTAAATATCTATGAGCTACATCGGAATCCCAAGTACTGGAGCTCACCAGAAGAGTTTCAACCGGAACGGTTTTTGCCCGAAAACAGTAAGGATCGTCATACCTATGCTTATATGCCCTTCAGTGCGGGTCAACGCAATTGCATAGGTAAGTTTTACGGGATATGTCTAAGGTATATAGAATTAATTTATGTCTCACTACCTATAGGTCAGAAGTATGCCTTACTGGAAATGAAGACTCTGCTCAGCGTAGTCCTCAAGAAATTCAAGATCCTACCCATCACTTATCCCTCGGACTTAATTTTAAACTCTGGCATCACATTAGGTTGTAAAACAAATGTGAAAGTTAAGTTAGTTAGACGTAGTTAAGAACTAAGCTCAGTGAAACAAATCGAAATTGCGAAATTGCTAAATTGTAGTTTTTTACTAATTGGAGCGCTAATCCTTGCTCATGATAAATGTAAAACTCTTTGCATAAGTAAAAATATTTCAATTCATAAATTTACTTTAACCAAATTTAATAATCAATTTCTCATAAATTTCCAAACTTATTTTATTTATACTATTAATAAAACAATTTGCTGAATCATGATGAACATGTTTTAAGTTCAAAAACCGAAAATTCACTGACTCACGATTAGACGACAGTTTCATATCTAAATTGTAAAAGAACAGCTGTTTACTGTTTATTTAAGAGAGATATAAACTATTTTATAAGCTATACTACGTATGAACTATTTCAGAGAGAACCGGCTCATTTTTACTCTCTTTACGCTCCCACAAACAAACAAACATAAACAAATGAAATCGCTCTCTCTTTCGCTCAGTAACAAAAGTTGGACTTTGTATATGTAAACAACAACAAGAATTTGCATCGATAATGAATTGGGTAATGAATCATTGGGTATACGAATAGTATACACAAGCTGTGGAGCTTTCTGTCTCAGTCAATTGCTGTCGCTCGTTCGGAATAAAACTTTTCGGACTGCTTTGAAATGGGTTCCGCTTTGCTGCTGTTGATCGCTGAAAACCAAGCTATTTTTATTCCCTGCAGTTGAGATTTTTAAAAGTTGAAGTTTAAAAGTCTGGCATCACATTAAGTTGCAAAACAAATGTTAAAGTACCTAAAGAATATTCAATTTAAAATAATTAAGATTAAAGGTTTTTTTTTTTTCATTAACAAAAGTTATCGTATTCTTTTTCGTTCACGAAATTATTTTAAATTTCTAAAGAGGAGTATATTAACTTTGCTCGTCGTCCTGATCAAGAATATACTTCCTTACATTATTTTATCGAAATTCAAAAATAAACATTATAATTATATTTGTATTTTAATTGAACCAATTTACTGGATGATCACTGATCAAAACTTCATAGTCATGCTGAGACGCTTAGAAAATAATGCTGAATCACGATGACAATACAATTTGAAAGTTTCTCAATGGCGATTGAATTCGTATTGCATAGAGTATTTAATAAGCTTTATAATATAAACCAAAACCAGAAATGTTATGTTATTGTGAAAAACAATTTATTTTTTAATAATAAGTTAAAGGCTAAAATTACACCACATTTCATTCTATTTTTGCTAACATTATCGCCCACAGACCTACAAACCTACAACCAGCACAGAAAATGAAAAGTCGTAATTCAGGTTAATAAAATTAAATTTTATTACTGAAGACCTGTTTGCTACTCACATATATAACGAATTTTATTATATTTAACGCTTTATTGCGTCTTTGAATAGTACATAAAAAGATTTGTCAAACCCATTGATTCAGTCAATAGTTGACGGTTGCTCTGAGAACACGTTCTTCTACTGCTTTATAATGGCTCTCGGTTTGCTGCTATTAATTGGTTTGGTCACGCTTATTGTCTGGTTATACCATATAAACAAGGAATACTATGTACTGGCCTTTTTTGCAAAGCGTATCCGCACGAAGGATGGGAGACCCTTAGACAGCATCGCTCCAGTAGCGAAAGGTGAAACCATCTTTGGCAATTCTTTCGACTTATATGGCATGAATGACGGTTGGTAGCATTTTCATTACGTAGGCAATCATAAACCTGTTTACTACTTTCTTACAGTTGAGGTTTTTGATAGTATACATGTTCAATGCCAGAAAATTGGTGGCAGCTATATAGAATATACTACGGGCTCAGCGGTTTACAACATCATTGATGCAGACAACTTTGAATTAATAGTAAACAATCGGGATCTAATAACAAAGGGAATTCTTTACGATTTCTTGAAACCGGCTCTCCGTACAGGTCTACTGACTTCCACAGGTATGTCGCACTGTAGAATAATAAATGGTTGAAATCTGAAGAAATCAAAAAACTTGTAGGTCAGAAATGGCATTCACGACGCAAAATGCTTACACCCACATTTCACTTCAATATCTTGGCCCAATTTGAAGAGATTTTTAAGTAAGTCTTCTAATTACTTAAAGGAAGGTTTTTCTAAATTGAAATATATATACAGAGCCGAGAGTGTGAAATTTGTGGAGCAGTTCGATGGAAAATCAGAGACTTCTATTTCTCTAAGTGAGCTCATTCCCAGATTTACTCTTAACAGTATTTGTGGTGAGTCAATATCGAGTGAACACTGTTGCTGAGCTTGAATTTCAACTCAAAAATCTTTTAATAGAGACGGCTATGGGCATTAAGCTAGACGATATGGCCGCCAAGGGAGATCGATATCGGGAGAATATTAGCATGATTGAAAAAAGATTTGTGATTCGAATGAGCAATCCACTTTATTGGAATAATATCATCTATAACCTGTTCGGAGCCTGGGAGGATAGGCGAATTCTAAACGAAGTTCATGATTTCTCCAGCGATATTATAGCGAAGCGCAAGCAACTTTTGAAAGATGAGCTTAAGGAGAAATCCAGTTTTGAACCGGAAGGTGATGATATGTATGCAAAACCGATTTGAGAATGCATTTTTAAATGCTAATCTATATTAACTTAAATTGCAAATGAAGGTACATAAGCAAAAAACAACGCTTTGCCATGTTGGATACTCTCATCTTTGCGGAAAAGGATGGATTAATCGATCACGAAGGCATTTGCGAGCAGGTTGATACGCTTATGTTTGCAGGATTTGACACTACGTCTATGGGACTCATATTCGCATTTATGAATCTGGGCTTATACCAGGACCAGCAAGAGTTGTGTTATCAGGAAATATGCGAACATATAGATGGTGAAACTTGAATTTAAGCAATCTTAAAATTTCTTAACCAAATCATCTCTTTTTTCCTATTGCAGATGATATTAGCAATTTAGACGTAAATCGTCTTTCAAAACTTAAGTATTTGGATTGCTTTATTAAGGAAACACTGCGCTTATACCCATCAGCTCCTTCTATAAGCCGTCAAACAGAAAAGGAAACAGAGCTGTGCAATGGTCTTATATTACCAGCTGGTGCTCAAATCGTTCTGAACATATATGAGCTACATCGTAACCCCAAGCACTGGAGCTCCCCAGAAGAGTTTCAACCGGAACGCTTTTTGCCCGAAAACAGTAAGGATCGTCATACCTATGCTTATATGCCCTTCAGTGCAGGTCAACGTAATTGCATAGGTAAGTGAGACATGTGTATATCTAATGTATATCAATTTAATTTTTGTTTCATGATCAATAGGTCAGAAGTATGCCATACTGGAGATGAAGACTCTGCTCAGCGTAGTACTCAAGAAATTCAAGATTTTACCCATCACCTATCCGAAGGATTTAGTTTTACAATCTGGTATTACATTATGTTGCAAAACTAATGTTAAAGTTAAATTAGTTAGACGTAGTTAAGTATTAAAATGTATTGAAATAAGATTAATAAATTTTTAAAACTTTAAGTCAAGTTGATAATTTGATTTCCATGTATCGGTGTAATATTATTACAATGCCAATGAGAATTTAATAAGATAAGGTAATAATTCGGATGATAATGTTTGCATTCTAAAAATATGTTTATAATAATTCAATGTAATTTAAAGAATTATAATTAAACTAAGAGCAATAAATAATAAATCAAAACTAGTTGAATCTGCGTTGTGTCTTTACTTTACAAGGCTTCCTAACTTGTATTCTATATAAACTTGATATGACCTTTCACTCTGCAATTAGGATATGTTTTCATCGTAAGTATATACATTTACATATGATTATTTTGTAAAGTTATGCTTAGTACCCCAAGTTTAAAATTTGGACAATAATCATGAGTATTTAATTTAAATTATTTTGCTTTATCATGTTGATTGGCATAAATAAAGGTAACAATTTCATACTCACGGTGAGCAGGTAATAATGTAGTTTCACCATAACATTCACATCATAGTAGACAAAGTGTTTGATTATTCATTTTAACCTAATAGATAATCGATAATTAAACATATGTATACTTTATGTTTAGGCAACTAATTATTCCAAATTGAGTTAAAGAATCAATCTATATCTTGCGAAAGATCAGTTTTATAAGGCTGTAAGAGAATACGTCACCCCATAGACCATCGCCGCCCAGCCAAATCTTATCTTTCTCTTTCGACAGAATACCTCTATTTTATATACATACAAACACTGTTATTTAACACGAGTTCTAATCTCAGATAGTACTCTACGCTATCAGGTCTGTGAATAGTATATAAGAAGTTGTGAAGCACATTGTCTCAGTCAATTCTGAACTGTTGCTCGTAGAAGACTGCTTTGAAATGGGTTTCGTTTTGCTGCTGTTAATCGGTTTGGTCACGCTTATCGTCTGGCTTTATAGAATCAACAAGGAGTATTATGTGCTGGCCTTCTTTGCGAAGCGTGTTCGAACCAATGATGGAAGACCCTTAGAAAGCATTGCTCCGGTAGCTGAGGGTCGCACGATCTTTGGCAATTCTTTCGACCTTTTTGGAAAAACTGACGGTGTGTAATATTTTAACACGTCGACCTACCTATAACTAATTTACTATTTTTCCTACAGTTGAAATATTTAATACTAAACATGTTCAAAGCCAACAAATAGGACGCAGCTATTTAGAATACTTCAAGGGCGCATCCGTTTATACTGTCCTCGACGCGGACAACTTTGAACTAATAGTAAATGATCGAGATCTAATGACAAAGGGAATAGTTTACGATTTTATGCAACCGGCTCTACGTACAGGCCTACTAACATCTACAGGTAAGTCGCACTAAACGGGAAAAAATTGATAAATCTCTGAATATATATGGAAAACTTCAGGTCAGAAATGGCATTCACGACGCAAGTTGCTTACACCCACATTTCACTTCAATATTTTGGGTCAGTTCGTGGAAATTTTCAAGTATGTTTTTTTTATGTTAAATATGATTTGAATTTAATTAAACTTTTTTTACAGGGCCGAAAGCTTGAAATTTGTACAGCAATTCAATGGAAAATCAGAGAGTTCTATTTCTCTAAGTGAGCTTATACCCAAGTTCACTCTTAACAGTATTTGTGGTGCGTCTGTCATATCGAATGTGTACTTTAGCTGAGCTCGAACTTAAACTCAAAAATTTACCCACAGAAACGGCCATGGGAATTAAACTGGATGATATGGCAACTAAAGGAGATAGATATCGAGAGAACATGAGCATGATTGAAAAACGATTTATTAAACGAGTGGGTAATCCTCTATATTGGAATAATACCATCTACAACTTATTTGGAGCCAGCGAGGATAAAAAAATCCTGAAGGAAGTTCACGACTTCTCTAGCGAAATTATTGCAAAGCGCAGAGTACTTTTAAAAGAGGAATTGAAAGACAAGCTCACCACTCAAGAGGCAGATGATGATATGTAAGTGAAACCTCTTAAGTTATTTATGGGAAATATGATAGATTTCTTAACTACTTCACTTAATTAAACATCTAGTTACATCAACAAGAAACAACGCTTTGCCATGTTGGATACTCTCATCTTTGCGGAAAAGGATGGATTAATCGATCACGAAGGCATTTGCGAGCAGGTGGATACGCTTATGTTTGCCGGTTTTGATACTACGTCTATGGGTCTTATATTTGAGTTTATGAATCTGGGCTTATATCAGGACCAGCAAGAGTTGTGTTATCAGGAAATATGCGAACATATAGCTGGTAAGACTTATCCGAATGCAGTGCTATTTTTATCTTTCTAATTCCAATCTATAATTATTTTAGATGACTTTAGCAACTTGGACGTCAATCAGCTATCAAAACTTAAGTATTTGGATTGCTTTATTAAGGAGACTCTGCGTATATATCCATCAGCACCCCAAATTAGTCGTCAGACAGTAAAAGAAACAGAGCTTGGTAATGGTCTTATATTACCACCTGGTGCTCAGATAGTTCTGAACATATATGAGCTGCATCGGAACCCCAAGCACTGGAGCTCACCAGAAGAGTTTCAACCGGAACGCTTTTTGCCCGAAAACAGTAAGGATCGGCATACCTATGCTTATATGCCCTTCAGTGCAGGTCAACGCAATTGCATAGGTAAGTGAGACTTGTGTACATCTAAGGTATATCAAATTAATTTTTATTTCATGATCTGTAGGTCAGAAGTATGCCATTCTGGAAATGAAGACTTTGCTCAGCGTAGTTCTCAAGAAATTCAAGATCCTACCCATCACCTATCCCTCGGACTTAATTTTAAACTCTGGCATCACATTAGGTTGTAAAACAAATGTGAAAGTTAAGTTAGTTAGACGTAGTTAAGCACAAAATTTAATTGAATTCATGTATTGTAAAAATCTTTAAGTTATTAAATATCTACTTTAATACCAATGTTGATGTATAGGCTTAATTGACAATATGTTTTTCACAAGGTACTGTGTACTGTGTACTGTGATAAGTGACAGCAAAAATAAATTCAAGCTCAATCTATTCTCATCTCTTGTCTTTGCTGAAAATCAGATAAGCTATTTGGATTGTCTCCCGAAACCCAAGTTTCGTACAAATTGTGGAACTGCCGAGTCTCAAGAACGATCGGTTATCTTTACTACCGCTAATCGGTACAAATTTAAATCAGAGAGCAAACTTTTCTCTTAATATTTACTTCAATTGTATATTGAACTGCTCTTTCTCTCTCACAGAGACAAATCTTTTATTCTCTCTTTATGCTATCAACTTTTAAATATCAAACATAGATGGGGTATATTAAACGTATTTTTGAGTTTTGGTTACTTTTCATGAAAATATGAATTAATAATTAAAAAATAAAATAACAGTTTTATAGAATTTGTTTTTATTCTACGAAACATTTAAGCTTTATAGCGACAATTAAAAAAAGTGAGTCATCAATAGAATATTATCAAAGCTAATAATGATTATAAGGTTGACTTTTAGTTAATAAAAATTCTAATTACAAAATGAATAAAATACGACGCTTTTACAGAACCAATCGTTAACTAAGATTAGACTCAAACATAATGTTCTATATAATTTAGAATATATTATATATTCAATATCATTTTTTTTTTTTTTGGAAAAAAAAACAAAGCTATATACTAGGACCACACAGAAATTCTATAAATAATGTATTAAAACTGCAAAATTAAATGTAATTATTTTGCTCACAAAGCAAAACAAAACAAGTATTTGTTTAACATGTGCGTTGTGCCCCTACAAACCGACAACCCCACAGACCCACATTATATTATTGTATAGTATACAAAATTGTTATCTTCCCGGTAAAACAAAATGAAACAGATTGTGGTCTGACAAGTAATCTAATCTTACAAGCAACAATATAATGTTTACTGCCAGCGTTTCGGAATCTTGTTTGGAAAATTATAGAGCTCGTTGTTTCAGTCAATGTTCAGCTATTGTTCGGAGAAGTAATACGCCTTATCCGATCGCTCTGAGATGGGTTTCGGTTTGCTGTTCTTAATCGGTTTGGTCACGCTTATCGTCTGGCTTTATAGAATCAACAAGGTATACTATGTGCTGGCATTCTTTGCAAAACGCATTCGCACCAATGATGGGAGACCGTTAGAAAGCATTGCTCCGGTAGCTGAGGGTCGCACGATCTTCGGCAATACCTTCGACATGTATGGGAGGAACAATGGTGGGTAATATATTTTCACAATATAAACCCACCAACTAAACCAAGCT
Organism: Drosophila pseudotalamancana; assembly: GCA_037075185.1. NCBI lineage: Eukaryota > Metazoa > Arthropoda > Insecta > Diptera > Drosophilidae > Drosophila > Drosophila pseudotalamancana. The sequence continues at coordinate 931,793 of JBAMCK010000380.1, read as the reverse complement.
GTTTCTTTTAGCTGAGATGTTTAACGATATGCGAGTTAGAGCTCAGAAAATGGGTGGCAGTTATATAGAATATGGCATGGGTGTGGCCATATTGTGTGTAGTAGACCCCGATACCTTCGACATAGTATTAAACGATCAAAACCTAATAACAAAGGGTCTCGTATACGAATTTCTACATCCGTCTCTACGAACTGGTCTGCTAACATCCACAGGTAACTCGCATTTAACGGTAAAAGGTGGATTGATATGTGATTAAATATGATTTCAGGTCAGAAATGGCACTCACGACGAAAGTTGCTTACACCCACATTTCACTTCAATATCTTGAGCCAATTCGCTGAGATTTTCAAGTAAGTTATTTAATAGTTGAAATGTAATTAAAAATGATTTAAATTGAAATATCAATACAGAGCCGAGAGTTTAAAATTTGTGCAGCAATTCGATGGCAAATCAGAGACTTCTATTTCTCTAAGTGAACTCATACCCAGATTCACTCTTAACAGTATTTGTGGTAAGTCCGCTGTACCAACGGAGCTCTGTAGCTGAGCACAATACTTAACTCATATTTTTCCCCAAAGAAACGGCTATGGGAATCAAATTGGATGATATGGCTGCCAAGGGGGATCGCTATCGGGCCAACATGGGTATGATTGAAAAGAGCTTCATAAACCGTATGAGCAATCCATTATATTGGCACAATACCATCTATAATTTGTTTGGAGACAGTGAGGATAAGCGAATAATAAAGGAAGTTCACGATTTCTCTAGTGAAATTATTGCAAAGCGCAAAGTACTTCTGGAAAAGGAGGTGAAAGAGAAGATCAATACTCAAGAGGCAGAAGATGATATGTAGGTGGAACCAATTAAATTATTTATTAGAATTATACCTTGCATTCCGGTCTATTTGTGAATCAATAGTTACATCAACAAGAAACAACGCTTTGCCATGTTGGATACTCTCATCTTTGCGGAAAAGGATGGATTAATCGATCACGAAGGCATTTGCGAGGAGGTGGATACACTTATGTTTGAGGGTTTTGATACCACATCTATAGGTCTCATTTTTGGGCTTATGAACATGTCCTTATATCAGGACAAACAGGAATTGTGTTATAAGGAGATAAGCGAACACATTGCAGGTGAGTCGATCTTTGAAAAAACCAAATAATATGCTATATTTATTATAATGTTTGTTGAATTCCAGATGACTTGAGCAACTTGGACATTAACCAGCTGTCTAAGCTCAAGTACTTGGAGTGTTTCATTAAGGAAACGTTGCGCTTGTTTCCTTCAGTACCCATTATGAGTCGGAAAACAGTGAAAGAGACGGAACTTGCCAATGGTCTGATATTACCCTCTGGTGCCCAGATTGTTCTACATGTCTTTGAGCTGCATCGCAATTCCAAATACTGGAGCTCCCCGGAAAAGTTTCAACCGGAACGCTTTCTGCCCGAGAATAGCCAGGGTCGTCATACCTATGCCTATATGCCCTTCAGCGCGGGTCAACGCAATTGTATAGGTAAGTTTAACTGGGATAGTTACATAAAAAGGTATTATTTATGTCTTATGCCCTGCAGGTCAGAAGTATGCCATGCTGGAGCTGAAGACACTGCTCACTGTAGTACTGAAGAAATTCAAAGTTTTGCCACTCGTGGATCCCAAGGATTTTGTGTTTCATATAGGCATCACATTGCGTTGCAAGAACGATATTAAGGTTACGCTGGTCAGACGGAGTTAGGCTTTATCTCTTAATTTCAAGAACTTTGCTTAATCACAAGCTAAGTTAGATGTAATTAAGACCGGGTATACTCCCTATTTATCTTCTCTGTTTGATTGTGTCTTGATATTGTAGTAAAACCTCACCTGAATTTCTTCTTGTCACTTTCTCAAATGCAGAACTATTAATTTGTTAAATTTCAAGGCATAGTCTGTCAAGGCAGTCTATATTTAAGTTGGCTACACGAAGAGCTCTTAAAACAGAGCACAGTCAGCAGTCGACGGTGGGCTAGGCCTGATAATCGCTGGCAATGGGCCACTGTTGGCAGCTGAAACTTGGAGCTGAGAACTGGGAGTAGGGAGACGGCAGCTGCATTTTCTGCTGTCTCCCCCAGTTCCTTGCTGCACTTGCTCTATAAATCATTCATGCACAGCCAAGCGAAAGCAGTTTTCCCACAATGAACAAGTCGGGAGCTGGCTTTATGCAAAACACGAAACTGGAGTCGAGATGAAAGACGTAGACGAAACTGCAGCCAAGTCGTTGCTAGGATTCGAGTCATCTTTATCTTTTAGTGCATACATTGCACATAATATGCCAGCGACTGAGTCTGGCTCCTGGGAACTGTGCGGCAGGAAGCTGTCTTGGGCGACTTTTGTCATTTGCCTGCTGCGCTGCTTCTTCTTTTTCTTTTTTTTTTGCCTTTCTCGCAGTTGTCGCTTTAGATTTTGACAGTTCCTTACTCGGTTATACCATTTGCATGCATAATACATAGCCAAAACCAGAGCCACGACAGCAGTAGGACAAAACCAGGAACTGGAACTCGAACCCTCAGTCTCAGCCTCAGCCTCAGCCTCACCATTAGCTCAACAGCAGGCCGTCAGGATTCCAGGCAACATGTGGGCAGTCCCTAGTCAGTAGTCCCTCGTCCAAGTCCCAGTTCTGCGTGCAAGTAACACACATCATCTACATCATCATCATTAACATCATCAGCAACATCATCATCAACAGCTTCATTATAAACATAATCATCAGCTACTCATCTTCGTCATCAGCTGGCACGAAACCCATAAAATAGAACAAAGAAAAGCTGTCTGAGACAAACCGAAGAGAAATTACTCTATAGGCTTAGATTTTTATAGATCAATCCTACATCTGGATATTTCTTCTTACTAACTGAAATTTAAGCTTAGATATTGCCTCACAAGTTGGCTTAGAATACGATTATTATATCTATTCAGAACCTCGACTATTCAGTTTTCCTTTGTTGGGCTTCTGTTTTTTTCACAGATTTTTATATTTTAATAGTCCAACAATTTAATATATCTTATATGATCTTAAGCTATAATAGAAATCTATAAATAAGTGATTTAGGTTTTGTATCCGGTTCGAATTTCATATCCATATTCGACTGTACCTAAGCGCTTCAAAAAGTTTGCACATCCCCTAGGTTAGGGCACAGAAAAAGCTTCAAGATTTATGGCACATGCTTCAGCTTGATGCAATGCAATTGTACAGACCGAGCGACATTTTGAGTTGCCATTTGGCTTATTGCAGATTCCAGCTGGCGGACGAGTTTTTCTTTCGCTTTTCCAACCAAATGCTGCACTCGCAAAAATGCGATTTGAGCTCTCTGCTGTGCTCGTCATGCAAATTAAATTCCAACTGCCGTGTGTGTGTATGTGTTTGTGATGGTCAAATATTTTAGTTAGCGAAATGGAAAGTGCTTGCAACTGCAAGTGCTTGCAACAGCTGCCACCAAAATGTTAGAACCCCTGCCACAACACCTACGTCAACAGGAATGCAAATCCCAAAATTCAGCTCCATTTGATGTTTGCACAAGCTGCGCAATTTGATGAAAATCAACTGCGTCGCAGCTTGCGCTCAATGAGCTCATCAGCGGCAGAAACAGCACACAGGACTCTCGAAGGATGTCCATGTTCACAAAATGAATTTATTACTTAATGCGCATCTGCTTTTGCGTAACAAATTGCCTGTGACAGCAGCCGCCGCATTGAGCACTTTTTACAACCACCTCAAATAATGAATCAAGCTACCAATACCCCAGCCTCCACTTACCCCCACATGCTATTAATATCTATTAAGCAGCCCTCGATAGCTGCCATACTTCATTAAATGCTTTCATGCAATCACACTACCTATTTTCTCTCAGTGTGTGTGCCTGTGTGTTGACTCTGATTGGGATTAAGGTTTGGCCAGCAGGCCTCGTTTTGATTGCCTCTGCGCCACAACGAGGCTGTGATTGGGGGAACTGTGGAGCTAGCGTATAGAGGGTCGATGGTAAAGGGGTTGGAGGATGGAGGATGGACGGCTGTCTACGCTGCGAACGTGAAATATTTCATTTGCTGCAAATTATTTGCTCTACGCTTTGCCTTTGGTTTCCATTCGCTTTTGTTTTCGAATAACTCGGTTAACTCTATTAAGCATCAGGTATTTGCACTTACTCAGCATTTTTGTAACACAGCTACACAATAGATATTCACCTATATATATAGTTTGAAGCTCAATGTATTTAATTAAATTTAAAATAAAGCAATTTCTTTTAGCATTTACTTTTGTAAATAATAATATTTGGTCAAGTTACGAAGTATCTTAAGTCGTATCGAATTTTACACACACTGTATATACTAAATACCAAAATAATATCAATTGAGCTACCGAAATACTGTTTATAAGGTATCTTATCATATTGATTCATATTTTGCTTTGGAATTCATGAATTTGTAGAGTAAAACTCGGTGTAGAAATAAACTCGCTGTATAGAAACTTCGCTCTGAATTTCTCATTATATAGTAAGTACTTATAAAAACACTAAATATGCAAATAACCCACCTTAGCGAGCTTTATTAAGAAAGCAACTAAGAGCTCTTAAATATAAGCTAAGCCACTTTCAAAACTTCAAAATGAGCGCTTAAACTGTTTGAGAATTATAAGCGATGCACTCGAATAGGAGCTTTGCAAGCAACTCAAAAATGAATCATTAAAAGTTTTATTTATCTACGAACTTGAATTTAATATCAACCTACTTTTGTATTAGCCATTAAATAATATTATTATTGGGTAGATTGGCCAAGAATATTCAGACTTCGTTACAAGCCGAAGTTTAATTTCGTATATTGAATTTTGTTTTGCTTGTATTGGTTTATCACAGTGAGTTTGTGAGTGTGCGTGATTATCGTTTTCCAGCACGAAAGTCATTTAACAAAGTGGCTGCACAACTTCCCGTAATCCGCGAAACCCCCCTTCCATCCTTCATCATCGCAAGCAACAGCATCAATAACAGAGCCGGCGTCTGCTATATAGGCCCCATAATTTGTAGCAAAAAAAAGAAAACAAAATAAATAAAAAAAGGAAAAACAGGAGAAAAACGTAACGGTGCCAAATGAAGGTCAATTCGATGCTCACCTGGCTCCGACGTGGTGCTGGTGGTGGTCTCCACCGCTGGAGGCTCGGTATTGGCCTGGCTTTGGCTGACTTTGTCGAGCATCAGCAGCACAACGGTCAAGGATATTAAGGCCCAGAGTGGCTTATGGCGCCAGCTCCACATGTTGGCCAAATCGAAATTGGTTAACTGTTTGCTTTAACTGTTTTAAATGTTTTAACACTCGGCCGCAATTCAATGGGCTGACATTGAGCACGGCTGAAACACTCGAACTTTCGGACAGGAGGCAAGGATAATGTGCAACTATTTGTATTTGTATTTGTTTTTGTTTTTTTGTTTTTGAGGCGTCTTTAAACCGCTTTAAAGTTTTGTTGCGCTGTCGTTGCCGTCGCTCAATGCCACAGTTTGGGGCAACAACAAGCAGCAGCGGCAACAACTTTGCTGTCTTGCCACAGCGGCAACACTTCACACGCTTCCTTCAATGGCGCTAAAATAGAAATCCACTTGCAGTAACTCACACACACATACACTAATGCACATACATATATGTGTGTAAATACATATGTAGATATATATATATATATTTTGGCAATCTGCCAAGTCAGTTTAGCTTTAAGTTTTTCACTTTTGTTTTCACTTCGAGCTGGAGCGCTTTTCCCCTTGGTTGGTTTTCCCACTGCTGCTTGCAAGTGTCGCTGCTGACAAAATGCGTTGCTGCTGCCGTGACGCGTCCTTTTATAGTCCTTGTGGCAGCCCGTTAGATTCGGCGCTGTAGACTCGGCTGCACTTCGGCACTCAACGAAGCTGCGATACGAACCTTAAGGACACGAACCGCTGCTCCTGCTCCTGCGTTCGCTGTCACGTGCATTTTGCCGGTAAGTCGCGTGTTTTTGTTTTGATTATCCTTGTGTGTGTGTGTCTGTTTTTTTTTTTTTGTTTTATGCTGCTGCTTTCGCTTTTCTCTTGCCGCATTTTAGGCGCCAAGTGTCCCTCTACATGTGTTCTTGTGTGTCCTTGTAAGTTGCACGTAGCTGCGTTGAAAATTGCGCGCGTTTACTTCCCCTTGGCAATAGCTTCAAATTAAGTTTACTTTACTTGTGGCTGCTGCATTTGATCAGAGCTAAGACATGTACACACACACACACACACAGACACACATCTTGATTGTTCGGTGTAATGCTATCAATTGCTTCCTTACACAATGCACCTGCAATTTGTCAAACATCTTGAGACAAGGCAAACAACATGAAATTTCACTTAACAAGGCTAATCAATAAATTCAAGCATGAATAATACACAAGATTTGCATTGCGATTGAAATCAGTCAATGCAAATAAACAAACTTCGGCTTAAATATGAGATTAATTCGGAATATAATACTTTACTTTATTCTATTTGTAAGTCAATAATACTATGTATCTGTAGAGTAAAGCACATTAAATTCAGGCAAAACCTCCTTAAAGTTCACTGAAGCACACTAAAGTTCATACTCCAACATAAGCTTTTCAAAGCATGTTTAACCAGGAAGTATTTTATTCTAAACAACACAGTCAGTAAATATAACATATGAGTTGAAAACAGATTAAAGCTGATAGTGGAACAGAAACTTTTTAAAGCTTGCTTAAAGCGGAAGCTTCATATATTTGCCACTTAAACAACATATTAAGCGAAACTGCTCTTAAAGCACATTAAAGCTTATATTTGGGCCAATTAATTTAAATCTCAATTAAAGCTCAGTACTTATAAAAATCACATTTAAGCATTTAACAAAAGGAAAATCAATAAATTGGACAGATAAGCTACAATCAAGAACTGTTCTGGGATAGAATCCCAGAAGAGAACCGTTATAATTGTCAGTCCCATAAGAATAATCCAATATTTGCTGCCGTTTCAATTAGTGTCATTGCGTTGCCAAATGCAACCGCATTAATCTGTGCGCCCCGAAAAGTAGGCAATGAAGTGTGTGCTTCAACAGGACTGGACGGTTGGACCACGACGCAGGAAGATTTGCGGTGATTGAAGCACTTGCATTGCGGTCACCAACAGAATGAGTGGCTGCGGGCTTGAGACTTGGTCCGGCAGCTTCCCATTGACAGACATTCTTGCCCACTAATTACGTAAATGAATTCTGTGGCCGGGCAGCCTTCGAGCCATCGTGCAACATTTCCGGGAGCTGCCACCCATCGTCCCATTGCTCGGTCTTGATAAATGTTTGCTTCTCTCTGGACACGTTTTGGGGCAGCAAACAGGACAACAATTGAATGCCGCACACAATACTGTCTGGCCAAGCCATCAGCCCCTGCCACTTGCCACTTGCCACTTGCCACTTTGCTACTTGCTGCTTGCTGCTTGCTACTAGCATTGCAAATTTGCTGAAATGCGAAACGCGCAGCTCAACTCAAGTCAAGTGGAAAATGAAAGCTGATGTTGTTGTTATTACCATTGACAATTGTTGTTGTTGTTGTTGTTGTTGTTGTTGTCGTCGTCGTTGTGCATTTGTGCCCGTAAATTCAATTGTGCCGCATTATCTGTATAATTTGTTGCATACTCCACATTTTTGTTGCCAACTGCTTGGAAATACATTTTCCTGTTCTTTGCTTCAATGCACCCAAGCTGCATGCTATCTCCCTCACACACACAGTCTCCTTCTCTCCCTTTCTTCCATCTCTCTCTTTAGCCGTGTTTGCTTCAACAAATAAATTGAATTTGCCACAGCTGCAACTAACACAAGACCAAAACAAAATGCTGCCAATCAACCAAAAATTGATCAAGCTAATAATTGTTTTTGTCATTTTATGGTCCATCAAATTATGTAACACATACATGTAGCTAAGTGCATGTATTTGCATATTGAATATTGAATTTAGCTGCCACATGATGCATCTGTTGCATACATAAATTATTCACTGACAATCTAATTACAAACGATGGATACGCAAGATGCATATTGAAGCGCATATGCAACGATTTGATGGCCAATTTAATAAAACGTTCGGAAAACCAATTAATTTTATTACTTTAAGATGCAATCCTTTAAGAGTCAAATAACTTTCTATTAGAGTTTAATTGCAACAGATTTCTATTTGGATAAGCATTTCGTTTAATTGTTGATGACAAAATAAATGAATTAAAAGCTAAGAATTAAATAAATAATTGCAACTGCTTTTCGATTAAAATATAAAAACATATATTTTGAATATATTCTTATTAAATATATATGTAATTATTAGGAAGCTGTATTGTATACGTAATAATTAAAATTATATATTTTTAAATTATTTATCGCATCCCTTGAAGCTCGCTTCTCTTGCACTCATGGCTCTAAATTAATTCCGCATTCAATTTAATAAAAGAAAAGAGATTTCTATTTGACTCAAGTATCTGAATGCAATGAAAATAATGATTAGTGCTTTGGTAGTGTAATTACGCTGTCATTGCCTGCCCGACTGCCATTGACCAGTGGAGGGCGTAGGGCGTGGCGGGCCAAAATAAATTGCTTTGGGCTTCGCAAGGAATATCGCATCGAATAGCTTAAGTCTCGAATCACTTGCAATCGTATAATTAAATCAATTGCAGACTGAAGAGGACTAAAGGCAAAGTCTGTCGACTGGCAGCAAGCAAGGATGGGGGTGAATGGGGCGTATGCGCGATAAGCAAAGTTGCATGCAGTGACCAAAATCCAAAATCCTGTCGTGTCATGCAATTATCGAGTTTTAATGAAATTTCATGCACAGTCATACAAATCCATTAAAAACCAAACCAAAAAACTTAGAAGAAAATCAAGAAAATTGCGTTTAAGTAAAAATAAAAAAAAAATGAAGAAAATGAGAATGAAAAACTAATAGTCAGTTGTTGGTGGATCCTCTAATTAGCCGGGACACGGGGCTAGCATAGTTAATTGCATTGCCAATGATGCGGCAAAATCATTTTAACGCGCGCGACAAAGCGGGCCAAAAGCCAAAAGGCCACGCCCCCTACACCCAGTCCAAGCCCCAGTCCAAAGGCCATTTGGTCATTAAGGATGCTTAAAGTGTGATTAAAGTTGCGCTGGAATGGAGTTTCATCATCAACTGGCAATTAAATAACTGTCGGCCAAATTGAATACTATAAAATGTTGGCAAGAAGTTGAACAAGGTTTTTATATATATTTTTCTTTTCATCCTAATTAGGCCATATTCGCATTGAATTGCAAATGACATTAGACAAATTTTGCAAGCAAGAGTTTCAAGACTTTCCCCGTGTGGATGTGTGTATATGTGTGTGTGTGTGAGCCTTAACGAGTTTTCAACTTTCGCCTTGCAGTCGTATTTCGTTCGATGTGTAAATTAAATAAAACATTAATTGGTTGCTTACGTCACGTAATTTACCCAACATTGAGGACGATATTGAAGCCAACATTCAAGCCACATTTGAGCCACACTCGGGCCACATTCGAGCTCCCCGAGCAATACATACAAGCCACTGCGACACGTACTGCCAATAAATCTCAATTGATCCCCGCGGTGTTGTTGCAAAAGTTCAATTAAAAGTCTCCCCTTGGCATGCCTCAATGTGGCCAACATCGTGACGCACACACACACACACACTCGTTCACTCACTGACTCACACACATACACACACACACACAACTGTTGCCCCAATGGCAAATGGCTGCAAATATGCTAAGTGGTCAAATGTGCACACACTATTTGCATGCACTGTGTGCCACATGCTCCGTGTCCACTGTCCGGTGGGAGCACAAGACAGACACGACAAAATAGTCCAGCTTTCGGCTTGCGAGTCAACTGCTCTACCTCATTATCCTCCGGTACTACCCCGTTTCCTCCATCGGCCACATTGTTGGCCAACAAAAAGTGTTGCACAGTTATTAGCGCCCCATTCAAGTTTATTGGCCCGCTTGCACTTTTAATTAAAGTCAAAGCAATAAAAAACTGGGCGCTCGAGCGCAAATGTCCTTGATCCTAATGACACGAGTTGAAAGCTTTGAGCTTTCATTTAATTAGCACATTTGACAGTGTGTCAGATTTTAAGCTTGCTTTAATTCAATTTAAATTGTGTGACCATATTTAAAGCAAAAACATTCAAGTTCAAGATAACTAATACTTAAGTTTAATAAAAGTTTTCTTTTAATTTACTTAAATGCTCAACTCTATAAAATGCTGGTTATATACTTTCAGCTTGTGTCATTGCAATTTAATTGAATGCTTCAGACAGGAATCAACACAATCAGCAAGAAGCCATAAACGCTCACATTTTGGCTGCCGAATGGTTATGACTACGAGTCCATCTAACTGACCAGCTGAAATTTCCCATTTTGTGTGAGTGTGTGTGTGTGTATGCATGTATGTGGATAAGCGCTCAGCAAGTGCAAATAATATTATGCTTAACTGCACGCACGCACACATGAGCCCAGTGTACAGTGTACAGTGTACAGTGTGCAGGACGAGATGTCCAGACGGCTTGTGGTATGGGTGCATGGCTCCGGAAGCGGCTAAGGACAACACGCACAACTTTGCCTGGCCAAACAGCATTAAGGAACCGCACGTACGCACACAGGACGACAGCCAGGCGTGTGTATATATGCGTGTGTATATATGTATGTGTGTGTGTGTGTATGTGTGTGTTTGTAATTGTAATAACTGTTGTTCCGTATCGTTGTCGTAAGCTGCCTTGTTTGCCACTGTAATTGCCCAGACTACTTTCAACTCCCACTCCCATTCGGACTCGGACTCGGACTTGGACTTGGACTCCTGCTGCCGCTTGGCTTCCGCTTTTGATCCTGGGCAGCCGCTGCCATTGACAAGTTCAATAATGGGCATCGACCGCAACATCTGGTTTAGTTAGCTGCCCGCTTCAACGGCTGCCAACTTGGCATTTGGTTTCAGTTGCAGGTGCAGGTGCGCAGCTAGCCGAGCGCCTAATTGAATAGCTGCTCCACAGGCCGCCGACTACAGTGAAACATTAACTGACATTTGAGCTGGGCACTAATCTGCATAGCCTTTGCAACATGGCAGAGAACTTACTTATCGCAGGACCTCCAGCTGCAGATGGGGCCACACTCACTCACTCACTCACTCACTCACTCACTCACACACACATACATAGCCATTAACATGCTGTTGGCGCACATGTGTGAGACGCTGAATGCCAAACCGTTATCATATGCACAGACTACGGTCGGACAAGAATATTCCTGGCAGCCCTTTTCTGCTTTGCATGCATATCCTGGCCCATTCTGTCAGCTAACTGCATCTATTTAGCATAATTTGTTGTCTTGGTTCTTTTTACTTTCTTCTTAACTGCTGTCTGCAATGCTTGCAGGAGGAACAGGAAGAGGAAGCCTGAGAGGCTGGGTTTCTGCCATCCCGACATCCTGGCAGTCAACCATCAAGTGCCCGATTTGCGGAGTTAGTTGAGACAAAGACAATGCCTGGCGCTTATTTTTATATAATTTTCCTTTTTGTCTTTTTTTTTAAACATTAAAGTAATCACAAATTTATATTTTAAATAACAACACCCACTACAAGCACACGAAATTGAACTATTAATAACAGTTAACTAAACAAGCAAGAAAACTCTAGTCGATCTTCAAAAGAGAGAACACGAAATCATTGAACACACTCAAACTCTCACCAAGCTGTGCATCAGAGAGCGCACTCAAACAATATGAGAAAAGAGCATACAGTCATAAACAGCTCACAGAAAGAGATTACCAGTGGTAATTTACCACCTGATGTAAAAAATTTTTTCCATGCGTACTCTCTGGCTTGCTCTCGATTGAAGTTGCAGCTTACAGTAAATTTATAAATAAGCTGCAGCGTTCGGTTTACTCTCAGTAACGAAAGAACACGCGCCCAGTGATGTGATCTGTGATAAGTGTGTGATTTTTCGATAGGTTAAAGCAATTTGAATTTACCGCACATATGTAGCGCTGTACAACACTGAACACTGCTGGTCAATGATGACGTCAGCAGATAAACAGCTGTTTGTTCTTTTTACCTTCTACTTAAACACAAAATGTGCTCCAAGTTTGTTTACAAAGTGAATTTTTGGATTTATTGAAGCTTAGATGTTTAAAACTTGAACAAACGATGGTAAGTCATAACAATATATAATTAAGAAATAAATAATATGTTAGTCTTAGAATTTAGACGCTGTTTGCCCCGATTTAAATGCCTTGACACGCACTTTGGCAAAGTTAGTGCACAAAGATTTATCAAATGGTAATAAAAATGGACGTAATATATGAATTACATATGTAGTAAGCAATAAGAAATTAATATTCACAGATGAGCGCGTAAACAACATTGAACCGCGATTTGATCAGGATTGTGGCGGCTTTTATTGGAGCGCCCAAAATGCGGAGCAACAATTGGTGGCTTATTTACCCATACAACATGCCAAGGATTTGGATTTTCAGTTGATTAGAAATGTGCAACAGAAATTAAAGAACTACAATATAATAATAGCCATAGTTGACAATACAGGAAATATACTGTACTACCAAATTACTGAGGGACTGAGCGAAAAAAAAGAAAAAGTGGTTATACAAAATTGTGATTCCACTTTCTGAATATGTATCACAGCCTCCTGAAGTGATTGAAAAATATGGTTTATTAATAGCGATAGATACATTTATTCAAAATCATATCATAAGTTTTTGCATAAATAACAATTATGTGCACAGCTCCAAGGACTCCAAACAAACGAAGCTGCTCCAACTATACCCAGATGACAATCCCGAACCTATGCACATAATAAATGACAATAGATCTCGCTGCATTTCGGCGCGTGCGTAATCATAATTATAATCAATAATCGTAATATAATTATCTTGACATTAGTTTTAACTTACACTTTAAAATTCAATAATCGAATGCTACAACTTAGATACAAATTAAAAATTATATAGTTTAATTATAGCGTAGATATCTTAAGTGTATTAACAATCTGATTGCATGCAATTGAAAAAATATTTTCTTTTCATTTTCAATATTTCTCAAACGTTTTCTTATCTGCGGTTTTCTTGTTATTTTATTTTTATTTTTATTTATTTATTTAATTTAAAGCGTGCACCGCATACAAACAAAATTAATTTGCATTAAGAAATGTTAAATAAAATTTGTAAAAAATGTTTTTGAAAATGCTCAAAGCAATACAGTTTTTATGTTTGCATCGTTTTTGTTTCGTTTAAAGTACAATAATAAATAACAAATGTATAAGCATTTATGTATATAATTTTAAAAATAATTAAAATAATTTATATTTTCAACTCGGGCAATGGGGCTGAGGAGTTGATTTGAAGGCGGCAAAAATTATAATATACAGTTTTAAAAAATTGTAAATATTTTTTTTATAGATGAGCTTTCTGAATATGTTCTGTTTTTATGTGTATCTATAGATATATATATATTTATTTTTAATAAGAGTGCATACAATATTATGACTTGTTTCATTTTGTTCAACATTTTAAATGTGATTTGTATGTTTCATATGAAAATAGATATATGTATGTGTATGTGTTGTGTTGTGTGTGTGGGTGTATGTGCTCACGCTTGTAAAATAGCTGTGTAAACATAACGGTATCTCACCTCCTTAACTAACATCCATATAAAATATAGAACCTGGCATATGATTACTTTTGCTTTCTAAATAAAATCTTTCCAAAAAAATTTACATTTTGTTTAAGGCTTTCCACGGGCTCGTCAGACTATTCAATATATATATACATACATATATATTATATTATTATTTGGAAAAAACCAATCAAAACTTTCTTGAGCTGTTTGTGTGCTGTACAATAAACACGATTTTGAATTGGGTATATAAATGTATATAGATATATCTATAATTTAGCAGCTGACTTGATATAACGCGAGTGTATATATGTATATGATTGATGCAGGTTTACATTTATGTAGAATATTCTAGGCAAATTTGGTCAATGCGTCTGAGCAACATGCACAAGGTTTTTCACAATATATTCACTACATATATAGTTGTCTATTACATAATCATCCGATTCTGATACGGCTTAACAATGGGCTGCACATGTTTAAAAGCATTTCTCAACTGAGTTACGCCCAGGGCCATTTTTAAGGCAGAAAGACTAAGTGAATGCATTAACACCATTCTGCCGTGTATGAAAAGTCCTGGAATAGCAATTGCTCCTCATCGTTTAGGTGTCGCGGCTCCTTTGGTGGCGTCAGCTGTGCTTTCTCTGATGTAAACTCCTCATCAAAGTTAGAGACATCTTCCAAATGATTCTGCAAGAAAAGTTGAATTTGAAATGTTTGCCCGCTGGTGCACTTGAGATTCGCTTACTATGGTAGGCACAAATGGTGGCTTGACCTTGCGCAGCAGAAGATCATCCCAGACGATGGAGCGGAAGAATGCCTGCTTCTTGACATCCTCTGCATCGCGCTCGGACGAGCCCAGACGTCGTTCCGGATTCTTGCGCAGCAGCTGTAAGAGTTGATTCAAACATTACTTAAAATATTAATCAAACTTATTGGTTTAGTACTTCAGGACACTTACCCTGCGCATTACGGCTATGGCCTCCAGTGAGAGGAAACGCGGATAGCGCACCTCATCATTAACAATTGAATCAAAGACCTCCTCCTCATCGTCGCCAGGGAAAGGTGACTGCATAAGTAAGACAACACAATTAGCACCTATTTAATAAGCAAATATCCCAATTATCACTCACCTCGCCAACCAGCATCTCGAAGATGAGCACGCCGAGTCCCCACCAGTCCACGGCGCGTGTATAAGAGGTCTCCGTTAGCACCTCGGGCGCCAGGAATTCAGGTGTGCCACAGAAGGTGCCAGTGCGATCACCAAAGCCCATCCCCTCTTTGCACAGACCAAAATCGGCAATCTTCACATAACCATCTGTATCCAGCAGCAAGTTGTCCAGCTTAAGATCTCGATAGATGATCTTGTTCTCGTGCAAATACTGCAAGCCCAGGACCACACACGCCGCATAGAAAACAGCTCGCGGCTCCAAGAAGACGTCTGTGTGAATGTGCATCATCAGATCTCCGCCGGCGGCGTATTCCATAACGAAGCAGACGTGTTGCTAAAGGAGAGTCAAAAATTGTTACATTTAAATCTAATTATATATACATTAAATATTTTCACACTCACATCCGTTTGGAAGCACGAATACAAATTGACCAAGAACGGATGTCGCATCGCGTTTGCCACCTCGAAGATGCGCTTCTCGCTAAGCAGCGACTCCACCTCATCCCGGGCAATGATGTCACCCTTCTTGAGGGCCTTGATGGCATAGTACTGATTGTTGCTGCGCAGCTGCGACAATATCACCTTGCCAAAGTGTCCGCGGCCGAGCACGCTCAACAGCCGGAAGTTGTCCATGGACAACATGCCCGCATTTGGTGGCTGACCCGCACGCAGCGCCTCATAGCCGGCGGGTTCGCGGTACTGAAGGCCACGTGCCACATTCCGCTTGCCGGTGGCGCTAGTGGAGGCGCCCGCTGCCGTAGCCTTGGCCACATTCAGCTCGTATTGATTGGCATAGATGGGTTGTTGTTGTTGTTGTTTGTCCTGACGCTGTGTCGGCTGCGGAAATTGTGGTGGAGCAGTGGTACTATTGCCATAAATGGTGGGTGTGGGCGGCTCCTGTATAATGGGCGAGGACTGCACCACATACGGCAACTGCTGCTGCTGTTGTTGTTGTTGTTGTTGCTGCTGCTGCTGTGTGCTCACGTAAAGCTTGCCCAGCTGCGGTATAACCTATGTAAATGAAGAGACTTTCCTTTAATATGGGCTGTGATGCACTTGATATATATATTCGTTTGATTGTTAGTTTGGTGCAACTGATAAGCTCTGAATAATTGCTAGTTTATGTTCAAGTTTTACCTCGTCGAGCGCTTGAACAGACTCTAAATTAGTTATAATAACACTTTCGATAGCCTCCTTAATTATGCAGCTACTGCTGCTGCTGTTGTTGTTGCTGCTTCTGCTGCTGCGGTTGCTGATGTTATGGTTGTTGTTGCTGTTGCTGCTGAGTGTTTCGTCTGTCTCAATGGGTTCGATGGTAATATGTACAAGATTGATCTTAGCCTGCAAGAGTTTTCGTTTGTTGTGTTCGATTTCGTAAATAGAGTGTGAGAGCTGAAGTCAAGTAAAAAACACATACAGGTGCAGTTGATGCTGTTTTTGTTGTTTCTGTTGCTGTTGCTGCCAGCAGCAGCTGTTGCAGCGGCCTGGTCAAGGCCAATTGATGAAAGTGATGTGAATGTTGTTGCTGATGTTGCTGCAGCGCACACAACTGCCGCACCAGCTGCGCAAATGTTTGAAATGTTGGCAATATCATGGCGCTTGCCACATAACAACAACTAATTCGCTTGGCTAACAAACAACTGCGTGCCAAAGTCATGACCAGAGAGGCCAAAGCAATATTTTGGACCTCGTTGCCAAAGGTTTAAAAATGTACCCATATAGCACATGTACTATATAGATATAGATTTATGTATATATGTATATAAATACAGGTGTATATATAGCAACTATATACTACTTTGCAACGTGAATTGCTTTTAACAATAATGGAAAAGGCAAAAACAGACAGACAAACATTTCGTTTAGCTGCAATTAGTGTGTGTGTGAGGGTGTGTATGTGTGTGCGTGTGTGTGAGAGTTGGCTACACTGAGACATATA
Organism: Drosophila pseudotalamancana; assembly: GCA_037075185.1. Classification (NCBI taxonomy): domain Eukaryota; kingdom Metazoa; phylum Arthropoda; class Insecta; order Diptera; family Drosophilidae; genus Drosophila; species Drosophila pseudotalamancana. Next base: position 914,990 of record JBAMCK010000380.1, on the reverse strand, counting down.
CAGGGTGACTGTGAGACACTAAAGTTAAAAGACATTTGCTGGCACGTGAAATGATTCGACTTTTAATGGCTTTTCCCCTCGATATAAATTTCGTCTATTTTTATATAGTTAAATCGTCTCATTTAGCTTTTCATTTTGCACACGTTATATCGAAACGTCAAATTTATATGCGAGATATATCTAAATATTTTATCTTGATTTTTGAAGATTTTCTGCTTGGGTTATACGAGTAAGTGGGGTATATTTGACAAGTGAGTCAATGTGGCTAACAAGTGAAATATTAGTTCAAGAAATTTAATTATCTAACTTTGCGGAATATGTTAATAGGGTATCACAAAGTAGACCTTTAAATCATAGAAGATTGTTCTTTAAGAAACTTTTAAGTTGTAAATATTAAGGCTTTGTGATATACAATTTTTGTAATAAATTTGTATATACATACATATATAACGTCAATTTAGAATTTGACTAAATTAGAACAATTTTATGCAATATTCAGAGCTTTCATTTAATTAGTTTACTTAATCAAAACTTAACTGTAAATAAAATGTATTTAATTTTCTATACCTAAGATTTTCGAGCTGATACTAATTAGCAATACGTTTAAATTAACTGTTCTACATATGCAAGTGCTGTTAAAGTGATATTAACTATACGAAAGTTAATTGACATTAATTGAATACAAGCTGTTAACTGTAAGACATGAGTGAGTAGTGTTAACTGTTATACTGTTAATTTACATTCAAATAACGACAGCTGTTTGCTGTTTTACATGTTTATTTTGCGTTTTTGTTAATATGCTGTTAAGTGCATAAGTGCTCAATGTTAAGTGAGTGTATGCTTCTATGTTAAGTTAAAGATTAGCATAAAGACGAATTTCGCAGGTGATTACAGAAAACAGATAACAAAAATTGAAGCTGAAGCAGCTGTCAGTTAACATAGAGAACAGTAACAGTAACAGTAACAGTAACAGTGACAATAACAGAACACCAGAATAACATTTGAGACTCATTTCGCGCTTATTAGTATTGGAACTCAATTAAACAGACAAAAACAAAACGTAACCACAAGCCAAAACAAACCATAACCGAAAAAAAAAAACAAAAAACAGGGTATCAAATGAAAGAAAACCTCCTAACCTCCACACAGAAACGATCGCCGGCACTGGAACTGCGGCTGGACTGCAGCCCACCGCTGTACAAATACTCATCGTCATCCTCGGGATATTCTACCAGTGGTGAGGAGGAGGTGGCAACAGGCACCGGCTCCTCATCATCGGCACCGCGACGTCCGCCAACGAGCACCACCGGCGGCAGCGTCAATACGGGAAGATGCATTTGCTGCTCCACCGCCGACGACGACGATGACGTTGTCGACGGCGATTGCACTTTGGACACCATTGGAGGTTGGAGAGTCGTTGGCCTTTCGGGCGGCAGCTGGAACTGAAATGGGTTGCGTATTGATAAGGAGGAGAGCTCGCTTGTGCTTAACCTCTGTTGTTGAGCTTGGCGAATGCTGTTGGTTAGTGTTTCGGGAGGCGTTGGCGGCGACTCTTGCATGGGCATTACGGTTTGTATCTGCATAATCCGCAGAGTGGCCGCACGATCCTTTTGTTGCTCCAGCTCCTGCTGCTGTTGCAGCTGCAGCTTCTCGAGCAGCTCCTGTTCGAGCTGCAGCTGTTCCCTCGGCCAGCCGGGCGATTGGCTTGTGTGCAGCAGCCGGCGCAGCGTGTTTGGATGCGATTCCATTTCAGAAAGGAAGTCAAATTCATGCAATGCATCCTGCAACTGTCGACGATTAACGGCATCATGACAGGACACACAGACACGCGGCCGGGCAAAGCGTAAAGCAACAGCAGGCAAGAGGAAGAGAGTGTAAGTGTGTATGTGTATGTGTATGTGTGTGTGTGTGTGTGTGTGTGTGTGTGGAAGAAAGCAGACAAAGAAATGGGGTATGGATAAACGAATGACCTTTTTGAAGAATTTGGAAAGTGCTGAGATTTATAGCAGAGAGAGACAGTGAAACAGAGAGAAAGATAAAGAAAAGCGCCAGACTGGTGAAATATGAAAAGGACACTCACAAATAAGGTAAAAAGTGTAAGCAAGAGAGGAGAGAGAGATCTTTATCAAGAGAAAGAGAAAGTCAGAGAGACACAGAGGGATAAAGCAGAAACACTGAGAGAGCGAGAGAGAGAGAGAGAGAGAGAGAGAGAGAGAGAGAGAGAGAGAGAGAAATAGTGGAAAATGAAAGATGGCATCCGAAGAAGAAGGATAGCAACAGAAAGTTTAAGAAATGGTTCGAAAGAATAGAAAAAGAAAGACAGGTCATCAAAGTACAAATATAAAGCGAGAGAACGGAAAGAATGAAAGATAGCGAAGCGTAAGCAATGTGAATAAAAGGTTTGAAGTGTCCAACTGAACCTATCATGCTTAGATTAAAATCAAAGAACAAGTTGAAAATAACTGCAAAACTTACTAAACATATTTTTAAAACCCTATGAGCTCTTTTAAATTTAAACTTAACTTAAAACAAGCAATTCTATACTATTAAAAAGGCTAGATTTAGTTAACTAAAAAGTAAATCTAGCTAGAAAAATACATTATTCAGCAGAACTAGTTCTCATTTGGAACAAAACAGAGTTGTTTAGGTTAGCTAACAGTAAGTATTACAAATATATTTTTGTTTAGACTTACATTGATGAACTAATTGTAATTAATGTTGAGAATTCTTTTTGGGAGCATTATTCATAATTTAATGACATCTCTATTAACTCAACTAAATTAATTAAATACATTTTGAAAGCTGTGCGGATTTTTTTTAACTAGTTCAAAATATTACTGTAGAAACACTTCTGATTCGCTTAGTTAACTTAAATATAAATACATGAAGCTAAAGAAAACTAAAACTGATTCTTAGAACTATAAAAAAGAACCAGCAGTTAATGCGAACTAGTTACCGGAATAAAAACAGTTACAATCATCAAAATGAGCCGGTAAGAAAGATTATGAAATGGATCAGGCATATACATATAGCAAATCGTGTTCGCTCATCGTCGAATTGTTCTGTATGGAGTTTTGGTTGCTAATCAGGTAATATATAATTATTTGTCTATCTACATTATATGTACAGTTAAAAAAAATCAAAAAAATGAACCAACACCAAAGCAAATTATAACCAGACACAGACTATATAGATGGATGGGAAATGTGGATAAATGTACAGAATGAACAGCTCGGGCAGAGAGGCACAACGATCAATTCAGCTACAGAGATATGGCTATATATATTTAGATATATACATATATGTATATATATATATAAAGTGTATGTATAGGTGAAGTAGAATTCTGTTCTTTTTTGCTATACAGTTGCGAGGCATAGAGTATTTGATTGCTTACCTCCTGATCAAGCACAGGTGTAACGGACTTTAGCACCGGAGGCGGCGGCGGCGCCGTGGTGGGCGCGGCTGTACGTCCGGGCGGCGTCTTGCCGGGCATTTGCAAGCTTAGGGTATTGGGTCGGCCGCCTGCATTGGCAGTGGCAACGCTGCCCGACGCTGGCTGCGAGCCCTGCGGCGGTGTCTCTGGTGGCAGAACACTTATACCCTGCATATGTAACGAAAGTGGACGCAGTCCACTTAAGCCGCTGGCTGCAGGATCCGGATACTCGCCGGGCGTCTCGACATGTTCGTGTATGCCCGCATCCGGATTGAATTCCATATTCTGCGCCTGTTCACCTGGTGAGTAGGGTTCTGGTTCGACGGCCAGCGCATCGGAGGAGGGTGTCCTTGAAATGGGGGACTCGGAGCCACGATATGTGGCACTGCTGGTCAGTGGCGAGGAGGCACGTGGAGCTGCAGCTGCAGCACCTGATGCATTGCTGCCCGCACCCAAATGCACATGATTGGGTGCATTACGCTTGAGCAGTCGTCCCCAGGTGGCAACATTGATGTTCATCTGTTTGGCCCTCGGTATATTCTTGGCCTGCTGGCGATTGAAGATCATACGCTGGCGTCGCAGCTTTGGCTTCTGCGAGATCATCGGATTCAGAAATTTGACCTCGGCAAAGAGCAAACCCTGCGGCTCCAGCTGCAGGGCCATGCCATGACGCACATCGTCGATAAACTCCTCCAGACGCAGCACCTTAACAGCGCACAGCGAGCGCCAATCACGCCAATAGACGCCAATCTCCAGTTCCCGGGAACGGTCTAGATCGATGGAGAAGCGCTGATCCCAGGCCTGCTGTGAGCACGGTTTCCAGGAGGTCTGGCCAACCGTAATATTGTCCAGCTTAATGACAGCCATAATCTCAAACGAAGTCTCATCCTTCACCGAATAGCTTTTGGAGCTGCTGCGAGAGGTGACGCCCTTGACAAAGCTGCGCAAGTCACCTGGACTGGAGCTGTTGTCTTTGTCGCGTCGCGAACGACCGGGCACATCCTCCAACAGATCCTGACAGCCCATCAACCGCACCTCCAGCTTGCCCGTTACGCTTGCACAACGGCCAAGCGACGATACCGACTGATAGGACTTCCCGCCAAGCAATCCGCCCGCACCCGTGTGCAGCGATGTGTAGTGCACGGGCGCCGGCGATGTGGACTGCTGCACAATCTGTAGCTCCTGCTTGAGCAACTGGGCGGTGGGCGAGTCGGTGGGCAGCTCCTGGCGACGCAGCTCCAAGGAGTAGCGCAAGAGATCAAGTTTACGCGAAGATTCCGACAATCGGCCGTGAGCCTATAAAACGAATTCAAATTGTTAATTAATCTTATATAAGTGAACGAGTATATAATAAGTATTTTATTTACTTTAAAAGTAAGTTTTCTTGAAAAGCAAACTCCAATTTATTGTTTTTACACGCTATTTTATTAATTAATATTTATTTATTATTTTCATTATAAAAAACATTCAGCGTTTGAGGAACATTGTAAACAATACTTAGCCTAACTGTTTCTTGATGGATTTGGGATTCGATTCGGATTGGTTGGGGCATAAATTAATGGGCGTGGCAACTTATGCAAAGTGTTAAATGCAAGCTAAATAAATAGGAAATAAAAATTAAAGTTGAGAAATTACTTAAGTCGGCCCATGCCGAAATTTTAACACCATGGCAGAGCATTTATTGATATACAAAAAGAAAACTTAATTACCTTTATAAAAGTAATAATAGAAAAAATCCACTAAACACACTTAAGAAAATTACAAAACTCAGTTATTGCTAACTTATATAGAAATATTTATGAAGTACTTTCCAGTATTTTATCTGTAAATATTTGAATATCTTGTGACTTTCAATTCTTTTCAACTAATTACCGTACATTATTAAACTGAAAATCCTAACTTAAACTCAGAAAACCCATAAGAAATCTATTCTATTTAAATCTCTTTTTCATCCAGTTTCTCAATTAGTTTTATGGCAGTTCTAACAGCGGTTACCTATTTCTTACTTAAGTATAGCTTCTAAGTAGTTTCTTTATAGCTCTCTCATACAGCATTTTTTTTTATATCAATTTCAGTTAATCTAGGATTAATTCAATATATATTGAACTATATTCTGGGATCATAAGCAGACGGACATATAAACTGCACTCTCGCTAGCATATCTTCAGCTCTGCCTCGGCCTAGTTTTCTAACTAATCCAACTAGGGCTGTGGGCGTCGCAACATTGGCCGCTCTCCCAATGAGAAGGCGCGTCCTCGCATCTGGAAACGTTCGGCCAGCCAGCGTTGGCAGCTCTCGCAGTGGCAATTGGGATTCTTGGTGGGTCCGACATGGTGGCCCGGTTTGCGCATAACAACAACATTGCCAAATCGCAGCGCCTTCTCCAAATGCTCATGCGTATAGCCCGAGACAATGGCGGATCCATCGCTAGCCAGACTCGGACTATCGCGTGAGATATCGAAACGGCGTGGAAGCAATGGCGAGGCTGCCACTGTGTTGCCAAACGTGGTTGCCGAGGTGGTGCTGGGTGGTGCCTCGCTGCCGCAGCGCAACACAGTGCTGGCTGCCGAGAGCAGCTGTGGAGAACTGCGCTCCGAGGAGGGCGATCCAGGTGTTGCCTGCACGCTTAGATTATCGCGCGCTTCGCTCTTCCAGCGGTAGCCGGGGTGCAGACGCTTGAAGGGATCAACGACTGCAGCAGCAGGAGCAGCCGGTGCTGTGGCTGGCGCTGGCTGCGTGGGCTGCGTTGGCTCCGGGCTGGCGGGTGGCCCAAAGAATTGCAGAAAACCGGGACGATTGCGCGCTATGTTGGACAACTGTTGCAATTGCTGCAACTGACGGCCTGGATAGGTGTTGTAGCCTACATTACTCTCCGAGAAGCCATCCGATTCGGAGGGCAGCGTATCGCTGCGCTGGAAAGAGCCATGCTGCGACTGCACCTCCGTAATGGTAGTCAGCGGTGGATGCGGCGATGTGCAGCCAAGTGGCATTTGTTGCTGCTGCTGCTGCTGTTGCTGCTGTTGATGTGGCTGCTCCATGGAGTGTTGCCTCGACCACAGACGCTCCATTTGCCGTATGCGCACCCGATCCAATGAGTTTTCATAGTCAAAGCTGTCGGATTTGGTGAGTGCTGCAAATGCTGCATGATCACAGGGCGTATCCAGCTCATCTGTATCCTTCCAAGAGGTGTCCACACAATCGCCGGCCATGACACTGGATATGCTGCTGCACGTGGCATCGCGTGGCATGGTCGAACGCGAGGAATTTGGATAAGCGCCGCTGCTCTGTGTCTCATCGCTCGGCTGGCGCATATATTTCTGGCGAAGATTGGCTAACTTAGCAGCACGATGATCTCCGATGTGTTTGCGAAAGAGCAGCTGCTTGGACTCGCTCACCTCCTCAACGGTGCTGCATTTGGTTATCGCATGACCCAAATTAAGTTTCTGTTGCTGCTGCTGGTGTTGCTGCTGCTTGCTCGACGGCTGCGGCGATCTCTGTGCCAGGCGACGTGGCAGAGCGGAGCTCGAGATGCGCTGATGACGCAGCAGCATTTGCTCATTGTCGAGCACCGTTTGTGGCGTTGAATTGGAGTCCAGCTCGTACGGCTGTTGATCATTGCTGCTGTCCGTGTCGGTGGTGGAGGCTTCGGCATCTGCATGTTGCTCCTCCTCTTCAGAACCGGTGCAATAGACATCAATGTGCACAGTGCGCGGTTTCTTCTCGCCCACATTGGGCAGTCGGGGCTGCGATGCTTGAGAGGCAGCACCCGACAGTGGGGGTATGCGTGGCAAGGAGGCCGACTTGAACGTCGAGGAAGGCGTAATGGGCGTGGGCGAGTAGGTTGGCTGCGCAAATATGTAGATTGATTTTATATAGATTGTTCAGTCTAATTTTTAGCTTAGCTAATGTGACCTCTCGCTTACCACGTAGGTGTTCGCCTCCTCCGCCTGCCGCTTGCTGGCAAAATTGATGAGTCCCTCGGCTGTGGCACGACGCTGATCGTAGGCGGGCCGACGCTGCTGACGTTCCTCCGTGTCGCTCGTCTGCGAGCAGGCGTCGCGCAGCTGCTGTGCACGCACCTTGCTGTGGTAAACGAAAGGCTCATTAAGAGCCGCCTCTAGCTGTTTCTGTTGCTCGTGCTCGTCCTGTGGCAGAAAGTCTGCCACGGCAGAGACAACAATATTGCAGGTGCTGCGGCAACGTGTGCCGCTCAGCTGTGCGGTCACGCCACCGAGCCCCGTATCCGGTTGAATGTGTCGCGAAGCCTGGGGACTGCCGAATGCTGAATCCGCATATGTTGTGGCTGACGAGTTGGTGCTGCGAAAGCTTGTAGCAGCCGTTGCCTAGGATTTGATATAGTCTTCAAAAATGTGGTTCAACAACAAATTCACTTTGTTGCTTACCTTCTCCGGCTCTGCTTCGTGCTCCTCTGTGCTTGGCGTGCACCACTTGTAAACCACACGCACCGGATGGAGCGGCTCCTGTGCAGTATACTCCCGCTGCACGGGCTCACCTGCACGCGCGAATGTCAGGTGTGCCCGCACCGTCCATTCGGCTGTCAGCTCATGAGGCAACGGAGGCGGTGGCGGTGGCGGTGGCGGTGGCGGAGGCTGATGACCAGCCTCTACTCCGCGATTGCTGCTGCTGCTCATGATGCTGCGCCAGCTTTTATGCACACATGTTTTAGTTTTTTTTTCTTATTTTCACGTTACCTCAATTTCTATATACAACACACGATCTGCACAGATACGCGGCATATAGTTTTTATAATTTTTTATATATCTTTTAGATTCAGCTAAAAATATAACACAAAACTCTTGCTCTTGATAGTTTGGCAAACAAACACGTACACACATACACAGTTAACCGTTGCGAGAGTGGCTTTTAGCTTTGTGAAAGTTTTGTGTATAGGGCTATGAGAACTTTTATAAGTTTAAGAAGAAGAAGTGTTTATTTGATTTTACTTTGTCTTTAAAACAGACATTTTTCTTATTCTTGTATTTATTAACCATGTTTAATTTTTTTATAAAGAGTATGAGTTTTAGAAAATCTTTCATTATATGCATTTAAATTGAAAACTTTCTAACAAATATTTATATATAGATCCAGTATATTTGCTATCTTCAAATTTGATGCAGGCAATTATAAACAAAAAAATGCATGTTTAAAAAGTTAAAAATAAACTATTTTTACATTTTATTAAAATAATTGGCTGTATATGACGTACATATAGCTAACTGAATCATCATGTTTTTCATATTCGTACAAGTAAAACTTTATATATATATGTTGAGATCAAAGGAATGATGATGGAAAAAAAAATTAAAAAACAGATAAATGATATAAAAAAAAAACATTCATCTAATTTATTTGAAAAAAAGTGTTTCCCTGAATTAATCAGCAATAAAATTTGCTATACGTTTTAAAACAAATAACGCAAAAATTGAATGAGACTAAACAAAGAGACTTTCAACTTTAAGAGAAAAATTTCATTCATATATGTATGTATATAAAAAAAATAACTGACTTCTTAAAAAAGAACTGATTGAATTATAATTAATATATTCTTTTCAAGCCACCCTCGTTAAGCGGGCGATTTATTTAATCATTTTGTAGTCTTTTGAGATACATTCGATTATAATCTTTATATATTATAAAGTTTTTTTATTTTTTTTTTTTTTTTTGTTATTTGTTTTATTATTTATTTTTAGCTTCATTCAGCCACGCACAGAAACACTTTCGTTTTATATAGTATCTGATTTTTTTTCACTTGGCATGTAAAATTGTGTTTCTAATTTTATGTGCATTTATTTATAAACTCTTCGTTCGTTTATTGTTGTTGTTCTTGTAAAATACTTAAAATCGCAAGATGACCCCAAAAGCCAAATCGAATAAGCCACGCACCAAAATAATATGCAGCTCGTAAACGAGGAAAATATTGAAAAAGAAAACAAAATTACGCAATTTTTTTTTGTCTTTTGCTTGAAAATGGGCACAAAAAAAGAAGTTAAAAACTTGTACAACGCGGCGTATGCGTACTGTTTTTTAATGCCTGGAAATCAGGTGACGTATCTTGTGTGTGTGTGTGTATATGTGTAAAAGAGCCGTTTATAGTTTATGCTACTGTCTTTTTTAATTACATATGTATGAAACTTCAAACCGAACGGGAAAAACGACGTCGAGCAAGCAAAAATAATTTAAAATATTAAATATTCAAAAATAAAAAGCGACACTCGGCAACCAAAAAAACGAAGGAAAAACGCACAAAAAAAACGCGCACGTAGCCCTAACGGCAACTAAATTCAAACTGAAATGCGTGAAAATTCGCTAGAGAAACAATTTTTCCGCTTTGAGAAAACGTGCAGCCCACACACACACACACACACACACACAAACTGAATTTGGCTGCGCTCTCTTCAGCATCTACATATCATAGAAACTCTATATGTATATATGAATGTACATATGTATGTATATATATTTTTTTTTATATGTGTGCCTTTAGCATAGTTCTATTAATGTTTAGCAAACACGAAAAGCGAGCAAAGGGTATTTGGCTCTTGCTTTTTGTTTATCTCAAAAACATCTGTCGACTGCCTTCCCTCCTCCCTTGCCTATACCTAATCAACCCCAACCCCCAACCCGCAGACATCTCTCTTTTGCATCTGTTTATGTCAAAATCCAAAAAAAAAAAAAAAAAAAAAAAAACAAAAAGAAAAAACTGCAGTTGGAATTTTGAACAATTTATTTCCTTAGCATCCGCGTTGCTCGTCCGCATTTTAAAACAAATAAATATGAACTGCAAATAGAAGAGCAACACGTATGCTCTATATAGACCGATTTTGGTGGGGGTTCTTTCTACAATGGAGTAAAGAATAAAACAAAAAAAAAAAGAAAACAAAATAGAGACAAACCGCAGCATCAGCTGAACCAATAAATCAACATTCATTAGTTTATGCGACAGGAAGTTGAAATTAAATTGTGAAATTAGTTCGATGACAAAAAAAGTGTGAGGGCAGAGCCGAAACCGGAATGCCCTTTAAATATGTATCTTGATAAGCTAATTCTCTGGCTTAATCAACAAGATCTACTATAAAGATCAATAGATTTTGTAAGTCAATCGGGACCAACAGTATATACTGAGTTATGGTATCTGTCTTGCACACCATTTGATTCCTTCTTTTGTTTTAATTTTCAATTTAGTTAACTCCTAAACACCCCCACAAGCAAATGTATATACCCTGTAAGTGCTGTCACACTAGCCTTAGGACCACTCGTGTCCCTAGCCAGTTGTCATTTTGAAATGCCGGGCATATTTTGCAAGCCGACTCGCTAGTAAATTAATGAGGCGACAGTTAGCATTAAAAATATATTCAACAAAGAAAAAGAGCAGAGAAAAATTGAAATATTTTCAACAGCCGCGTAATTAGCCCCGTTTTTTGTTATATTTCATTTTGTATTTCACTTTTTACTTTTGTATGTTGCTGCGCATTGCCTTAAGGCCTACCGCGCGTATACGCAACGCATGTGCACATGAATCATACGCCGTGTGGCACACGCCACAAAAGCTTTTGCGCTCTCTCACTCTGTCTCTACCTCTTTCACACCTTAACTGTGGCAGGCCTTACGTTTGGCCCGCCCGTTCACACGCGCGTTTGCTTACCTGGCCACCGGCCAGATATAAGAATTGAGGCTAATCTAATTACGTTAAGTAGAAGGTAAAGAAAATGTCGCCCACTCACCTCCTGCAGTGCCTTCTTGTCTGGGGCACGGTTCGCCGTTTGCAACGTGCGTATAACATTCTTGGCTCCATCGACAACGGCCGCCTCGATGCGCAACCGATGACGCAGCTCCTCGATGCGCTCCTCCAGCGTTGTCTCCAAGCTCTGCGGCTGCATGCACCCAATGCCGCTGCCAATGCCACCACCGACACCTACTCCATGCTCATCTGTTAGCTGTCGGGCGGCCTTTTGGCGATCTGCCTGCTCGCGATTCTGTTTAACTTTGATGATGCGCAGGCGCAAAAACTCAATCTTGGCCTTGGAGTCTGCCAGCATTTGGTAAGCCTCGGCCAGCAGTTTCTTGTCGCAGCCAATGCCCAGCGATTGAATCATATTTTCGGCACCTGCCTTCACCTTCATCTCGATCTGCAACTGCTTCTCCAGCGAGGCCAGCACCTTGTCATTGGCTGTTGCCATTGCATTTCCACCCGCCATCGCATTGTTGCTGCCCAAGCCGCCAACGGCTCCGGCCAGTTGGGCAGACCCATTACCATCAAGGCTAAAGGCAATCGATTCTGTAAACAAATGGAAATACATTTTTAATACGTTTTATAAGTTTTCGATTGAATGTGCACAAGTGTAAACAAATGTGTGTTTCCTGCAGTTTACGCTAAATCAGAGGGTATGTTAGTTTACAGCACAGTTTGAAACAGCAAACAAATTTTCATTCAGTTATATGATTATTCTGTGATTAAGAGTCTAGAATAGTATAAAAAGCTTACAAAAAAACTTTATTAGAATGTATAGCGTACAAAATTGATACTTTTATCGAATATTTGCACATTAAAGTGTATACCCTGCGGATAACGTATTGATTACCCTTAATTAGGGATAATTTAAATCCACATAATATACAGGGATGATTCAAATATGATGTCATAATGTATATGTAAAATATTATAGGCAACTCAAAGCCTAGTAGCATTATCAATTGGTGTAATATAGTCGATAATAGCGTATCTTATAGTCTAAACATTAATTACTTTTCTCATATTAAGAACAAGCGCTTCACTCAGCGTTTAATAGCTGCCCTTGGCATCAGTTGCCCCCTGCTGGTTACTTGGGTGTCAAATCATTTAACCTGATGCAACATTTAGCGGCAGGCTGTCATAGGTCAAGGTTCACATGAGCGTCCACACATCCGCAACTGTGGTTAACTTTAGCGACAGAGCTGCGGACACCCACGTGCGCCGTTTGACACGCTTTGTTTACAGTTTGATATGACTGAACACACCTGCATTAAAGTGCAACGAAATAGGGACAAAAGAAGGACGTGAATGTGGCAGGTGGCAGCTTTGTTGCAGTTGTGCCAGGAAATGACAAAGTCACTTGTGATACTTGATTAAATGTGCGCAATTTTATGGCGAAGTGGAGGATAATATAATAGGATAAAAATGGAACATAAGAAGCTTTTTCTTTTATTGTTTTACCACAATCTATTTAAAACATTTTCGTATAAAAGCTATTGATTAACTACACTTCACATAATAACATAAATTGAATGTCTAATAGACGTTTTTGTTGAAAATATTAACTTAACTCTTAACGATTTTTTTTTTTTTTTAGGTTTTCTATTCTATTTTCAATGAAGTCTTTTATATTCAAGTAAGTACTCTTTCAACAGATTTGATTGATTGCTTAAACTCTTAAAATTCAATCTTAAGAATCGGAAAACTCAAACCGAATGTTAATCCATATATAAAATAATAACAATTATAAAAAAGAACAGCTATGAAATGTTTGTTGCACTTCGTTGGCAGCTGCTGCCAAACATGTCAATCAGTTCCGCAGATGGGAACTCGTGAAGCTTTCAACAGATGCTGAAGATCTTCACCATAAAGATGATAATAATGTTGATGGCAATGATGATGATGAAATCTTCTATGCTGCATGCTGCTAACTGCAGCTGGTGGTACAGAACCCAAACACGGAAGCAGATAGAACAGAACCCAAATGTTGATCAGTCACATTCAGCTAAACATACATACATATGAATATATTGCATATATATCATGTATATATATGTAACAACTTTCATGCCACTTGTGTCAATAGTTGAAAAGAATAACAAAACAAATAAAATATAAAAGAAAAGAAGAGAAAAAGAAACCTAAACAAGCAAGAGTTCTAGTTAAAAATGATCGACTATAAAATATCTTTGGCGAAGTAATTATGCTTTGAATATGCTTTGTTTTTAACTCAATAATTTAATAGCAATATTTTAAGCTTTAAAGAATATACTATATATTTCTTTGCCCCGCTTTACTTAAGTCTAACATTATGAATTTAACCATACTTGGTATTTTTAGCCCTTCATAATACCATCCACCACGCATTGCTGATAAGTACAGGGTATGCATAAACACATAAACAATCACAAAAACTTGACACTAAGCAAGTGTTTTGTTCTAGATAAAAGCGTAAACGATAAACGCACAAGTATTTCGCGCCTGTCCATAATGTAAGAGAACACGCAAAGCGCGACATAGATACAAATGTATCTATATATATATATTTATATACATATATACAGAGAGATGCATAACAAGACAGTTGACAGGTTTGCGTGACAAACGCTCGTAAAACGATACTTGAAGTAACATTTAACGATTTTTTTTAAGGGGCAGCGATAAAAAACTAAAACTGAACCAAAAAAAACAGGCGAACTCTGTTGCGAAAGTTGGTTTCCGTTATGTAATCTTAAGTTTAGCAATCTTTTTCACACTTACCTTGACCATTGCTATTGACCGCCGTGTTGGCAGATGTTAACAGTATTTGACTTTCAAGCTCCTGCAGCTCAGATTTTAACTCGGCCAATTTACTTTTGCTCTTCTTGACCAAAACGGCGACATCGCTGAGCGAACGACGATCCTTGGCCACCTCTCTTAACTTTTCGGCGCCCTCTTTAATCTTCAGCTCCTTGCGTATCTCCCGTCTGATGGCCTCTTTGATCTCCTCAAGCCGTATGGACATACAGCTCTCCGGCAGATTCTCTGTAAAGCCATATTTATGACTGAGCTCGTATAGAACTGGATGCTTAATGTATTCGCCCTGCAACAATACAAATCGATAGAAATGTATATATATTAAAAATCAGGATATGTTTAAATTAGATTTTAATGTTTGTGTGTTGCCTGCCTGAAAGTCTTGTATGCCGTTATCCCCATTTACCGTATCAGTGTAAAAGAGTCCCCCATCAGATGACTCGAAGTTCGACACAAGACGATTCCACAGCCTTGACGCACTCGCTCTTCGTCGGACCGTTGACTTTTTTGTCAGACTGTAGTTGCGCGGCAGTGTATTGCATTTACGTGAACTGTTTTCTCGATTCGAACCAAAATTCTCATTCGAATTGCTTTGCGTCTCACTTTTCGGCTGCGAGTACAAAATGCTGCGTATTCTCTTAACCAAATTGGACATTTTACAGTGGGATTTTTTTAGCGTGAATTTCAAATGAAAAATGTTCCAGGTTCTCCTTTACTTTGTTTTTGGTTTTTATGTTTTTGTTTTTGGAGTAAGCATGTGATAAATGTTATTTAGACTTGTGACCAGTTCATGGTAATTGGACGTCTTTTCACACGACTCAAGAGAGCTGCGAAGTTATCAAGAAATTGTACAACAGATTGTTTAGAAAAGAGAGAGGAAATAACACCACCAACAACAACAACAAAACACAACAAAAAACAACAAAAAACAAGTTAGTTAAGTCTAGTTCTAGATTGTCATATGTCATCGTCAATGATATGAGAAAGTTAACACAATTGATAAAGAAATTTCTTGTGCTCAATTTTTTAGCATTTCCGATCAGATAGATAGAAATTGTGTATAGCAACAATTATAATGCAAATGGAAAAGTCATAATCAATAATCAAGTGGCAAACAGTTGCTGAGAACTTTCACGGCATTCAATTTAAGCAAGTTTGGCCCAAATTTCAGTTGGCATCAATATTTTATAAAAGTATGGAAAACTAAGTTTGATTTAGCTTAAAAACTTTCTGAAGTACAATTAAAAGTTGGCTGGCGAACAAAAAGTTTCTTAAGAAAACTTCATAGGAACAATGAAAAAGGATACAGGAATACAAGTCGGTTGAGTGAAAGCATATCGATGGAATTCTAAAGAATAACCAAATATTCAAATATACATAGGTGTAAAGTATATCAAACTATAAGATCTGATGTAAAAAGTAGAATAGTAATTCGCAAACAGTTCAAAAGCATTACAATTCTACAAAGACTTAACAAATCACAAAAATTCTGGAGAACTTTGTTGTAAGAGTTAGAGAAATCAGCTTTACATAATAACTGAAGTTAGCCCTGAACGTAAACATATATATTAAATGTTGATAAAGAAATATACTTCCCTAATACCATAAAACGAAACCTGAAGCTAAACAAAAGTGTTTTATCTAAAATTTGTCGAAATGAAAAACTATTTTGTTTATATCATGGAGCTTAAATTCAGACAGTTAGCACTACATGGCACCGTAAATATATATAGCCAAGTCTCTAAATGCCTGATAAAGAAACTGTATACCTCATGACTGTTAAAAAGCATAAACATACACACATACATACACATACAAAACAGGAAACTAAGTTTATAATGTACATATATATAAAGCTTATGTTTATTTAGGAATTTCTTTTCTAATTTTTGTTTTTTTTTTTGTTTACATTTCGTTATTTTTCAACTTACAAAGTAAGCGAAGGCAATTGTTATTATATATATACATAAAAAATATTATTATCAATTGTAGACAGAGCTCTGTTAGAGAATTCCACGGAAAACGTTCAACATATTTGTTTTTGGCCAAAAGCGTGCTAAATTTGCATTAACGTAAGGCAACTGGGAGCTGGTTAAAACTGAACTTGACTCATGCCAATTAGCCCAATAAGGCAGCTGACAGTTGGCCATATTTGTTGGCCCATGAATATGCATAAGAATTTCTCCAGCTCTCCAACAAGCATACAAATAAAATAATAACAAAAGTAAAATGTAGAAAGCGAAATTGCTATCTGTGATAAAAGGTGTCTTAGGCTTATTGGACTCTAATTAGATTTTGGTTAATTGCAATGCATTCACACACATATTTTGATCGATTCGATTCGATTGTTAGCAGAGCGAAAAACAGTTGCTTTTAGTATATACTCTTATAATTACAAATTATTAGATTATAATGGAATTTACTCTTATAATTATGAAATTATAAGACCGGGTACCAGGGACGAAGACTACGCAACGTTTTCTTATCAGCATTTGCTGTGACCCTCCGATAAGTCCAACCAGAACTAACAAATATCCAAGCAGAACGTTTGCTTAGCCACACACACACACACACACACACACACTTTGTAATGCCAAATATTCAAAAATCGAGATTTTCAATATATTATGAAATATATAATTCACATAAATATATATTTTCTTTATCATTTATTGCACAATTAAGGCAAAAGATTTTTTTTAATGCCCGCACGCCGCAACTAACGAACTTCGAGTGATGTTCACGTCACTTTTCCAGGTGTAATAAATGTGCCCATCGACCCGAAGCACATATACGCACACACATGGTTAGTGTATACACACACCTCGTGGGTGGGCGAAGCCAAACGATTTATTACGAAGCTGTTTAACGAAGTGACTCACGAAGCTGGCAACTGGTTTCGGCCTGGCTTTTCAACTGATAACAGACAATGCAGCTGACTGACTGATCCAAACCTCCCTCCCTTCCACCACATTGTACAGTTGCAACGTCTACTTGGCCCTATTATCAAAGGGTATATTTATGCAATTATCTGGCAATACTAAATACCTTGAAATAAATGAGTTAACCACTTGAAAGATTATGAACCAAGAGTTGGGAGTAGCTTACTAATGGGTTAGTTATAGTTTTATAGACCTCATATCAACTGATTAAAATAGAACGCAGTTATGACTGATTATATAATATAATTTATAATTTTCTAATGCAGAATTATAAGGTAGAATATCCGAAACGACCGTACAGGAATTTGGAGAGGGTATCTTTTAGTCGAAATCAATCGCATCGATATATCTCTTGTTTTTCCTTAATATTTCTAGCCTACAACACATACGCTTACATTAGCCAATTTCTTACATTATGTTTTTACAGATGTGGATCATATCAGCTTTTCTCACAGTCTGACAAGTTTTTTTTCTAAGTTTTTTTCTTTAATGAATAATAAAAAGTACAAAATAAAAAATATCTAATAATATTATGAAAAAAAAACTTCACAATTCATTGTGTTAAGAAAAGCCTTAAGAAATAACAGTAATAATAATGTGTATATATATATATATATATATATATATACATATATTACTTTCATCTACAAATCGACTATAACTAATTGAGTTCATTCATTTATAAACCATGAAGGCTTTACGCTCATAACTTCATTAGGCTGACAATTGCAAACCTCACTTTAATTTGTTTTATTTATTTTTGTTTTTTATTTCCATTCGATTGCGAAAAAAGCTCCTGGGAAATGTTTTACGAGTTTGTATGAGAAATTATAGCGACTCAGTCGACACGGCGCATTCTTTATAAGACATCTTGATGATAATGGAGGCCCGCCGGGCATTGCAATTGCATAACGCAACTGCAGAAAAAGTATGAAGAAAAAAAAACTGACACAACATACTTACGAATACTTGAATAATCAGCATAATATGCGATATAGCAAACAATGAGACGCAAGAGACAAAGATAAAAGATATATATGTATAGATATGTATATAAATATATTTATATATGTATATATTATATAGCGCTTAGTACGAGAGTAAGTTGCAGGGCGAACCAAAAGATGATAATGGATGATGGCGATGATGATGATGATGATGATGATGATGATGATGATGATGATGATGATGACAGCCGCTGTCTGAGAAAGTTTGCAAAAAAGTTGCAGGCGGGCGGATTGAAGAACCGACACGGCAAAGCAGAAATGAAGAGAAGAAGGAAGTGCAGAAGAAAAAAGGGAAGAAGGGGTCATAAAGAGATGAAACGGAAATGGAAATGGAAATGGAGGCGTATAGAAAGAAGCCAGAAATGATGAAGAGAAGTAAAGAGAATAGGTGGCAAGAAGAGAAGACGGCAACAGTAAATGGCTAAAAATTTGTGGCTTTCTTTTGACGCAGTTTCGCTGCATGTGTCTGTGTGAGTATGTGTGTATGTGTGGGCTGACTGCGAAAAACGAGAAGAGCACTTCTTGAGACAAGAAGAAGAGTGTGATATGTGCAAAGGGGCAGCAGCGGCGAATCTTGCGGCAAACAACCCACGTTTAATTAATAAAATATTTGCGCTAAATAAAATATATGCGTTGATCTACGTTCAAATACCCTGTACCCTATTGTTGCAAATCGAAATCATATTAATTCGTTTACTTTGTGTTATAAGAAAGTTGCATATTTCGATGGGTATAAAAACTATAAAAGAAGGTTCAACTTACTTTTCTATTTTTTAAATATTCTTTTTCTTTCTATCGCATTGGGATTAAGAAATTGGATTAAGAAAGAAGTAACATTTTACTAAATTTGTGTATGCAATATATTTTTATATTTAATGTAGTCTTGTTGTTATTATTTTCCATATTGGAAAGAAATGTATTCTTTTATGTTACAAATTTTCCTTCATTTAGTACAGTCCTATTATATTATATACTCAGATTATTCACATTTTATGAGACATAGTTATGAGCCTTTTTATTAACTTATATTTCCCTCCTATTTAACAATGAATTATTATTTAATTTCATTCAGTTTGCTGAAGACTGAAAAACAACTAAGCTGCTTCACAATCGTCACGTTACATAAACACAAGTAGAACCAATATACCCCCTAGTTACCATCATTTCCAATTGGTCTACATGACTCAAGTAAGCAAAATAACGCGCGTGCTGCGACTCCAACTCACATTTACATTCATATTCATATTCATATTCACATTCACATTTATATTCATATGTAAATAATTATCTTACACAACAATTCCAATTGGAATACTTTAACTTCCACTCACAATCTTCTTTATACATTAATATATATATAGAGTACATACGTGTAAATATCCTTTGAGACGTGAACGCAAGTCCTTGAGAAAAACCATGTTCATAGTTAATGCCATGATAGGAAAGATTCGTGATTTTCTATGCCCTATAATTGATGCAGGCAAAGCATTTTCCAAAGTTTTTTTTCTATTACGATTTTTCTTTATTCTTACTTTTGTCTCTGCTCACTGACAAAATATGCGAATTTTTCGCCTGAATATATATTTATATATAGAGATAAATATATTTATATATATATATATATATTCATTTTCCAAATCGAATGCGCAACGCAAAAATCGCGGCGACAAACTGCCAAATGTGCGATATTATATATACATAACTATAGCTTATACATATATATTTATATAAATCTATATTCATATATAGATATATTTATATATGTATATATAGACGCGACACGTTGCGAACGAAATTGGGAAATGTCAAGGCGCTGCTGCTGGCAGGGCGAAAACTGCAATGGAAAACGCTGAAGCAGCCAAGCGATTAGAAAGCTTTTCATTTTTGCGCACAAATTACGGAAAAACAAATCATTTTCCTTGCATGTACATATTTTCCCTTTACATTTTTCTTCTTGTTTTTGCTCGCTATGCAGCGATGCTACGAATGCAGATACAATCGCAGCTACAGATACATTCGCATCTGCAGATACAAATTAATTGCTTCGCTGCCTATCGTATAAATACTTGTGTGTGTATCTTTAAGATATAAACAACTGTGCAACATTTGTTGTCGACGCAATTTCGTTTTCGTTTTCGCTTTGGAAAATGTTTAAAAAATATTTTAAGCGCAAAGACAACATCTTCATCGAGCTGCTTTTCACTTCTTGTCAATTACCTGAAATAGAAGAATCGAAAACAAAAGAAACATTAGTTAAATTTGTCAAACGGGGGAGATTTGTAATCTTTTATCAAATAACTTTGATAATCTACTTATAAAATAACTTCTTTCATTTATATATATATGTATATATATATATTATTAATATTTATATATAATAAAGTTCATTGAATAGAGTAAGTCAACACCATTTGATATGCTAACAAAGTTTTTTATGGTGTACCGTGGGAAATATATATATATATATGTATATATGTTCATAATGAAAGAATATAATTGAAAAACTATCAATTCATTTCACAAATAACGCAACACAAAAAGCACACATTAGCATGGAATTCGCACCCGGCTCAGCAATAAAGATTTCGATTATTAATTGTATTACATTTTCTTCATAAAAATGAATAGCAATTCCTTTACAACAATTCACAGTTATTGAAATAAGAATTAGTCATGTTGTCATTGAATGAATGGCATTAATCTTATCAATTACAAAAACATAATTTTTATTAATGTTAAGGAAATGTAAAATTGAACTACACCACTCTATTCTTCTGTTAACAGATTGTTGATGAGAATTAAAATTAACCGTTGACTGTCGGAAGCTGAAGCAAATAATTGTGATTAATATTTAGTATGCGTGACTATTTCACTACTTGACTTGCTCATAAAGGAACTCCTCCTGCCAATTAATAACTAACAATATTAAATTTGTTGGCGCCTGCTTTGATGTTAAATGAACAACAACCACAACAACAATAATAATAATAATGACAACGACAACAACATGAAAGTGATGAGATTTCTAATCGGTCATTTGCCCGAGAAAATTGTGCTTACACTTTAACTCACGTCCGCATTATTCACTCCGAAACATATATATAAAAGTATATATAAATATATATGTATATAATACACTTATCTCAAAGCAAGGTCGTTGTTGTTTTAGTAAACTATATATATATAAAAACTATACATATATATAGATAGATATGTATCAAAACGGAGGCTACCCTTGGTGCAGCCCACGCGTTTCGTAGACTAACGCTTCAAGTGGATGTGGGGGATTTTTAACAGTCGATACATTTTTCGCACTTTACATACAACAAATGTCTGTTTGTGTGTTGTGTGTGTGTGTGTGTGTGTTTACAATAAAAATATAAGAATAAAAACAACAGCACACTTTACTGACCATTTATGCACAGCCCAAACAACAACAACAAATAGTTACGTTTTTGGACAGCGATTGAGAAATTAAAAAATAAAATAAATAAAAACGCCTAAACAAATTTTTTGTTCATTTCTATGAAATTTGTTTTTAAGTTATATCGTTTTTCTTTTTCATTTTGTTTTTATAAACTTTACTTTTTGGTATTGAATTCAATTTTAATTATGTTGTTTTATTCTGATTTTATTTTTGGGTGTCTTAAGCTTTATAGAATATTTAAGTTCACTGCTAACAAATTTGAATCCATTTCTTTATTAACAATTTAATAGATAAAATTAAAACAAAATTACAACTCGCACTTTTATTTTCCTTTGTCTTAATCCTTAATACTCTTTCGCTTATATTATTTTTTCTTCCTTTCTTTTATTACAAGTGTATTCCATATTCGCCAAGTTTAGTTAAAAACGTAGTTTTTGAAAATTCACGCCGCTTTTGATGCTTAGCCAAATGTAAATTTTTGGCATTACAAAAAGTTGGGGATTCGATTCAATCGACTGAGAATGGGTTTTATATGGATTTATAATCAATTTACGATTATGGGCAACACAACCTGATTAATATGGGCTGTTATTATAGTTGTTGTTGTTTATTGTGGTAGTCAGATGATGATGATGATAATGATGAATACGTTTTAGTTAGTGACAACTGAGCTGTCAACGCATTTGTAATTTGAGTTGCAGGAGGGGAGGGAGAGGCGGGTGGGGGGTCTGGACGGGTGCCAAACGGACTGGGCTTGGAAGTGGGTCGGGCAACCGCCTTGGGCTCTGACCCAGTCCCCCAATCCCCACTTATATATTGCATTAGCGCAAAGCCATAGAAAGGCAGCAACAAAAGTACAAAAACAAAACGAAATTTTTGTTTAGTTTTCTTCGATTCTGTGCGAGCTTTATTTAGCATTTTTTTCAGTATTTTTCTTTTTGATTTTTTTTTTTTTTTTTTTTGTATTTTTGCTTATTCAGCGCATGCAACAAGTGAATTTGGGTTAAGCCTCGCAGCGTAAGTACCGTAAAAATACGTTAAGAAAAAAATAAAAATTCAAATAAAAAAAGCGCAAAGACACAAAAATAAAACGAGCCAACGCAGCAGAAGGAGAAGCACAAACAACAACAACAACAACAACAACATGAACGTAAATAAAACTGTGACAAAATTAGAACAAATTTCAAGCGAGTGCCTGAAATTGAAAATCGATTATTTTTTTTCGTTTTGACTCGTTTCGTTTTTTTTTTTTTTGATGTCTGGTCTCGAATTTTAATTGATTGTCACTTGATTTTCACTTTTTATAAACGTTCAAAGATGGTAAAAGAAATAAGAAATAAAACCAAAACTAAAAGAGAAATGGAATTTCACCCAAGCGGTATTTTTTTTTTACTGTTTGTTGTTGCCCGCTTTTGTCTTAATTATTAAACGTTGCTAGCGGAAGAAGCGGCAACAGCTGAAGAAGCTGAAGCTGTAAAATAAATGGCCCAAATCGAGTCGAAGCGTTTAGCAACTTACGTTTAGGCAGAAAATAAGAAACAGCAATAGCAACAACTGAAGAAATGGTTGTGCGGATAATTCCAATGTGGTTCAAACTGTTGGCAACAGTTGTTTGGGGCGTTGTTCCACCAAAAAGGACATTGACACTGTGTTCACTGACACACGCACACACACACCCAAGACTTGGCTCACAGAGCGCATTTATGCGTCATTGAGAGGAGACACCGCGAAATTTATGCAACTGCTGCCGCAAAGACTTTCACGCGATGCTACGCAAAAAAACAATAACAAATGTATACAAAACGGAAACATGCGCTCGAGTTACAGTACCGTCGACGACCCGGCTTCAAGCGCGACTAAAAGCAAACTGAGCGCCAGGCAAACAGTTAAAGCTCTCAATGGCCCCAGCAGCACCAGCAATGGCAGAGTGCGGTGAGCATGCGCGAGCGCAGTAAGCACAGTTAGTGAGAGCACACAAATACATCTGTGCTTTTACATTGAACAGAGATGACAGAGAGCGGCTTGGCTACTGTCGCAGTGAGAGCGCTACTGGCGCACACAAACACAGGCGAAAGTGGAGCGAGCGCACAACTGCAGCAAAGAAAGCAAAGTCAAAGCTCTTGCTGCATGCTTCAATGAATGACTGGACGGTGATGTTGACGTTAACGTCGACAGCAGCTGAGACGCTGTGCTGGCATAGCATGGCATAGCAAAGCCGCCTTTGTTAATTGGCCTGCGCGTGCGCCAGCTTCTACACAAGTGTTGTTATTATATTCTTGATTCTTTTTTTTTTTTTGGTTTTTCTTTTGACACGGTGCTTCTAAGCTGCGCTCGGGGCTGCTTGTTTTTGTTGTTGTTGAGTGGCTTTTATTGTGCCAGTTCTTGGAAGTGTACAGCTATGTTTGATTAACATTTCTTGGTCGCTGTTAAGCGACGCTCTTTTTGGTGTTTTCTTTGACTTTATTTCCATTTATTTATTTTTTTTTGGGGTTAACATTTTTCCCTGCACTATTATGAAACTGTCACACATTTTAGCCAGCATATTCGGCATTCGGCCATTGTTTATATTATAACATACATTTCTATGAGATAAGCCAAGTGCCATATCATTTGCATAAGCACAAAAGCTGCCCAAATCGAGCTTAAAAGGGGAAAAAAGAAGACTAAAAGGCACAGCATGTGGCGCCGCTTCAATTAGAAGCAATCTGACCAAGCGTGACTTTCACCGTTCGCCACCTGACGGACCCCTTAAAACCCCTCAAAAGAAGGTATAAGATACCGCAACGGGCTGGCAACCCTTTTAGAGGGGATTGCCAGCTGCATGTGAAGCCTCACAAATGCCAATGACGAGTTGCTGACTAATTAGATATGATATACCCCCAATGCAATTCCAATTGGACTTAATACGATGACGCATAATCTGACCCCACATGCTATATAGGCTAATAGTGTGCTAAATACAATGGGTGATCCCCTAACCGCAGGGATTATTCGCATAAGGTACAGTTACCTAACTTGAGATCGACATACGCATTGCCCTAGACACTTATCTAATCTATATACGAGCATTAATCATGCAGACTATAATTTATTATTATGATACAAAATGACGAGACATTATCTATTCGCCAACAGCTGCTTTAATTTCCTATTGGGTGCTATTTGGAAACTAGTAAGCAATCTATAAGATATATAAATGGAAAACTTAACATATACTTTAACTAGAACAGCAATAATATTGATAACCATTAAATTCAGTTATTAAAATTAAAATTTAACATTCGCTATGTTCGCATTTGGAAATGTCACACAAAAGCTGCTGGCTATGAAAGTTCATGATAGACAGCTGTAAAGAAGACATTCATAGTAATGTCAACGAAATTGCAACAACGGTACCCAAGCAAACACACACACACAACACATACGCACAATACATTGACATTTAACGAGTTTTTTGCGTCTTTTACGAGTCAATAAACGGAAATTGCCAACGAGCCAACCAAAAAAAAAACCGTCAACAACCGGATGTCGTATGTGCCACAAGCCCCAAACGGGCGAATGTCCAATGCCAAGTGCAGCAACTGATAAGCACCAAAAGCCGCATACATAAGATTTTCATCAATATATGTTTTTTTTTCTTAGCATTTTTATTGGCCAGTTTTTTAGCTTTTTACCCAGATGCGTCATACAGCTAGTTGCACAGCCTACGCATCTTCATGGGGTCGACAAACTCCGAGAGACACCACGCAATAAGCCACAAACTGATAAAATAATAACAAAATCACCAAAGAAATATACTGCAAAATACTCATAAAAAGCACCAGTTCCAGCAATTACACCAATGTGAGAAAAAGTGCAAATAAAACAAATAAGAAAACTCTAGGCGAGTGTGCTCGACTAAGACATATCCTAAGCCTTGAGATATGTTTAAAACAATAAAGTGTGTTATCGATAACATGCATACGAAACAAGTAATCGACTATCGAAAACCGTCATGATACGCGCGTGCTATACAAGAACCTATATATCAAATTTCAAGTCTATGGCGTTTATGGTTGATGAGATCGACGCTTTTAGACGTACGGACAGAGTTGACTGAAGAGTATAAAACTTTAGAGTGGTTTACGACTCCCCTTTCCATTTTCACAAAAACATTATGCCCTATGTACGGATTTTCAATGGGTTTGGGTTATAAAAACCACAAAAAATTGCATAAAAAATAAAAACTTTTTTGGGAAAGCCGCCGCATTCGGCCAGAAAATGAGCGCCTGTCAATTAAACATATCTATATTATATATATACACAGGTATGACTATATGTATGTATATATATATACAAATATGTGTATATAGATCATGATTAGGTTGCAAAGAACAATGAGATCTACTTGAAGGCAATATGCAGATTATTTCTTCTTGTTTTGGGCTTTTGGGCTGGTTGTCTGCATCTGTAGGATTGGTATCTCTGTCTCGCTCGCTCTCAATGCATTGATGGGATTGTATTCCATTTTTACATTTTATTTTCAGAGTTGGGCGCGCTGTCACGTAACGAAAGGGAAACTTTGTCTGTGAATCTGTGGGAAGTCAGCGTCTTGCAACAATGACAAGGCGGCAAATGTAAAGGCATAGGCATAGGCAAAGGCAAAGGCAAAGGCAGAAGCAGAAGCAGAGGCAGAGGCAGAGCCAAAGGCAAAGGCAACAATAGCTGCAGGCAGCCCAGAAGAATATCATGGTAGAAGTTCCTTTTCCGTGCCCCTCACCAGTCTAAAAGACGTTCCAACTGGCTGCCTCTGCCTTTTTAAGACATTTTTCATTGCAGAGGGTTGGCAGCATCAAGAAGAAGAGCAACCAAAGAAGAAGAAGAAGCAGCAACAGCAAAACGCCCAGTTAACACCGCAAAAGCGTTGATTAATTAATTAATAAAAGTTAACTGTACATGTATTTATATACACATAGGTATATACGTATACATATATGTGCAGTTACAGTTAAAATAGGCTCTGCTGATGGGAAAGCAGATGAGCTGGGAATTGCTGGTGCATCAGGAAAAAAAAGAAGCTAATTGCATTAAGAGCTGTAAAAGCTTAGCCTTAGCTAAACAGCAGTCAAAACAAAACAACAAAAAATCAGAGCAATTCCCACAGAATCAGCGAAGCACACGCACACACACACATTATTTGATTAAGCATAGGCACACGCACACAAACAGACATGACTGCTGCTGTTGTTGTTATTGCATTCAATCAATGTGCAACGGCATTTTGAGAGCAGCGAGCAGCGAGCAGCGGTCAACAACACTTGCTGCTGTTCGCGGAAGCAGCGCAACGACATAGCTCCAAAAGAGAAATAGAGAGCGCAAAGCAGCGACCGCGCCAGCGGCAGAGACATCGACAAAGCGCAGCGGAAGCTGTTGTTGTTTTGCAGGTGGCGTTTGGCAAACAATTGCAAGCGCTGCTGTTTGGCACGCTTCTGCTGCTGCTCCCATTTCTCTTCCTCTCTCTCTCTCCCTCCGCCTCTCATTTTATTATCACTTTGCCAGTTGGTGTCGCTGTAATGCTATTAACATGCTGTTAGCTTGATTAAAAATGTTTTATGGCACTGTCTTTATCCACTTGTTGTTAAAGTTGTTATATTGTAAGTGCACTTGAATGCACCAACAATAACAACAGCAAACGTCACTTTGGCCGCTTTGAACTCGCACGAGTGAAAGTGAAAATTGCAAAATTATACAGAAATCAATGTTACAGCAGCAGCAGCAGCAGCTAACGGAATGGTGGACATCGTAAATGATCAACAGGCAACGTGTGCCAGTTGATTAGCCAAACAAGAAACGAACAAGCAACAAGCCACCAACAATCTGTTGCAAGTTCATGAGCTACAACAATGAAATTCAAGTCAGTTTTTCTAACTGCACTTGACTTTGGGCCCAACAGTGTGCTCTGTGTCGCATTCCAGTGTGCAGACAAGTTCTACTTTCGCAACCCGTTTCTCTGTGGCAACTGTGGCAGCTGTGCCAACTGTGGCAACTGTGGCTGGGCACCCATATTCAATTTGCAACTCAAACTCTAACGTTGTCCCAATTTTCCAGCCTGCCACATAATTGGGGACACCTGCATGTGCCAAATTCAAAAACTAGTTGCAACAGCAACAGCATAACAACAACAATTACAGAACTGGCAAAGGAAGCGTTAGAAACTGGCCGAATGGCTGTTGGGAATGGGAATGCCAATAGAAATGGAACGCAATTTTCCAGTCACGCAATTAGAAGGTGCGCATTTTTTACCAGCACTACTGTTAAAGGTGAAATATGTTGTCTGTTCAACACCTTGGCATTGTTGCCTTTTCACTAGAACGTCAATTCTTTGGAAATTCCGCACAAGGCTGTTGTTACCTTTAACTATGTTAAGTGCCTTTCTCTTCAATTCTCAATGAAATTGAAGAATTTCTGATTGTGATAAGTGATTTTAATGGCATTTTAACATGGTTTATGTCTCTTATTTATTGAAATCCATTTTTTTCTACTTTTTTTCTTTACCTCTAAAGAGTAATGATCTGTTCCTTAACAGCGTCATGCTCTTGCAATTGGCATAGCAGTATAATATAATATCCTATTACCCTAAAGTAACTGCACTTTTTAGTTAACATAGCTGCTGAACAACATCAGCGTAATGCATACATATGTTAGAAACGTACTGTTAAGTGTTTCCATTTGCTTTCCTGCCGTATTTTAGGATGATTTAACTTTATTTTTGAACCACTCGTTTTTTCGACATTTGTTTTTCGATTTGTCAGTTCGCTACCTGAGCACCCACCAGCGAGCTGCCTCATTGTCCAGCTTGGGGTTCAACGCCGTAATTTGCGCAATTGAACTCATCAATTGCTGCAATTAAATGTGCCCAAGGCAAAGCCGGACAGCGGGAGAAACGGACGGGCAGGAAAACAGGCGGACCTGCTAGCTGTCTCGAGCTATGAATTAAACAAAAAGCAGCCACACGGCAGCTCGAGATGAATGTGATATAACACCGACACGACCAAGGCAACAATAAACAACAACAAACAGCTAAAACAACACACCAGCAACAACTGCCAGTTAATTAAATGATTTTCAATGTCTGACAAAAGCCACGTTACTTTCTTTGGCTCCCCTTTCCACTCTTTTTCCCACTTTTTACCCGCTGACTAAAATTGAAATCTATTGCATTGAAAATGAATTTCCGTTAAGGGGGTCGCCACAACTGTTGACTGCAAATATCTGCAGGATGCAACAGGCTTCAATCAGCTTGCAACTATTTTTTCTTTTTGCTGCTGAAAAGATTTCCCACTGTTTGAACGGTTTGAACTATAAATGTATATATACATATATATATTTCCATGCTTATATAATATATATTATATTATCAAGCAGCGCCCTTGCCAAATACAAAGTAAACAAACTTGGAAATAATCTTTAAATTTACATCAAGGCTGTAATCTGTGGCGTTCAACTTTTTTTCTAATTTTTTGTATACCCAGTGAAAAAAAAAGTCATGTAAGAGGCAGCAGGCCACAAACTTAAATATTGTTTAAAAGTTACAAAATAATTATGTATGAATACATAGACTCAATGTTATTAAACGTAATTTTCCAAAATCTATTATTATAAATTTTAAGCATATGCTAGTTTAGCATATTAACAGGATTCTGGAATCGACAAAATGTGGAATTTCACCATCTGATGATTAACTCTAACTTTATTTTACTTTATTCTTAACACATATTCGAAGTACAAAATTGTAATCCAAAAATATTTTTTTGTCTATGGCATTTTTAATTTCTAGCTACTGGGTATGCTTGAGTCATACGCTTCCAGCTGGCGCACATTTACATGTAATTTTTTTTTTTTGCGCAGCTAAAATTTCCATCCACAAAACGTGATTATTATTATTGCAGTTTTTGTAGTTGCGATACCTTATCAAAGCCCGAAAAAACAACAAACAAAAAGAAAAAGAAAAACAAAACAAGACAAAGAAACTAATAGATACAATTGAATTTGATTAAAAGCATCGCAAGTTATGCGCGGAAATCAAGTGAAATTAAAGTAAAGTGGAAGAGGAAAATACATAACAAACAAAAAATACAGAAACGAAAATTAAATAAAAAAAAGTGCACAAAGAGAGGCCGCACTGTAATCAGTGAGATACACAGCTGCATATGTTAGATAAACGAGCAGCAATCATGAGATACAGATACAGATGCAGATACCAGTGCAGATGTATCTCAATTCGCCATTGCCAGCTAAACAACATAAATAAGAAATTGGCGGATGTTTTCAAACCTTAATTTATATGCTTAGGTTTTCAGCAATAGCGGAAAATGCATTTATATATAATATATAATGATTTGTAACAAGATAACAGCGCTTAAACTACTAAATAACAGGCACATTAACATATGTAATGATTTAATAGAGATAAAAGCTTACGCACTATAAATATTTTGGTTAATTATTCTTACATATTATATTCCAAAATATTTTTATGAATCGAATGTAATAAATGTATTTATTTAATTTACGTCTATTCCAAATTAGTGGCAAAACAAAACTAAAATTCAACAACACTCAAGAGCTGCAAGCGAAACTTTAATTGATATGCTTAAGCCCTGGCATAGAGCTGCATTTGGTACTTGGCCAAGTGCTGTTGACCAGGCCAAAACGCAAGCAGGCAGACGGGCATCAAGAACAACACATTAAGCCACTTGGTGAATGCATTCTCGACCAAATGCAAATAGCCAAGTTAGAAGTTGACTCTCTGACAGCCCTTGTGCCCTTTTGTTTACACTGACGGCCTGTCAGTGGCCAAGACGTAGGCACACAGACAGACAGACAGACTGACAGACAAACAGACAGCAGTAGGCAGGACACGCGACACTTGATGTGCGGCTGTGTGTGTATGAGAGAGTGTGTGTGTGTGTGTGCGGACAACATTTCCACTGCAATATGCGTGCAAGTATTTGCCCAGGCATTTCCCATTTGCAAATTTGTTAAACAAATTAACATTGCCAGGCATTTACAAAGAAGAAGAGTCAACCAAGTTAGTAGCTAAGTGAAGACCTGATTGCTGGCAAATGCAATTAAAACGCTACCATGTTAGACTGTTAACAGAATCAGCATTAACCAGAGCGATCTTTAATTAACTCTTAACAGAATTATGTTGAGCATTAAGCACAGTGAGCTTAAAATAGCTCTTAATAGAATTATGTTGCACTTAAAAGGGTCGAGGTTTAGGCAACTGCGCTGTTACAGACAAATTATTAATATAGAACTTGTTAAAGTTAACATATGTTAAGTCACTGTTAAAATATGAATTGCTGTTAATAACATAATCATAAAATATTAATCAACTATTTAATTGCGTTCGTTATTATATTAAAAATAAAAACTGCGACTAATTTAAGTTGTTCAAGTATTTATAGCTCCATTAACTAAACTATTTTTAGATCAACACTTTAAAAAAACTCTATAACATATATATATATATATATATATATAGGTATATACGTATATAAATGCAGTATTTTAGGGCCTACTTTTTAAAGGTATTTAATGCTCAGCAAGAGTATTAAAATTGGCATTCCCAGTTAAGTAGCTGGCGAAATGGATATGCATCGGAATCCATCCATCCGTCCGTCCATTCAAACTGGACTCTGACCCTCTTCTGGAGACGAAGCCAAACCGGTTCTCCGAGCTGACGAGGAGCAGGCTTACCCACTGGCTCGCACTAGGCGATGCAAGTTGCAGCATCACAGACTCTTGCAACGTGCAACATGCAACTTGTTGTTGTTGCTGATGCTTTCAGGTGCATGCGGGTCTCAAAACATTGTTAACAGAAAAAAAGCTACTGCAATTGACATTCGTCTGCTGCACAATCTGGTTTTGGCTTCGTATACCCTGTAGCCATTGAAACTGGATCAAAATGGGTATATTAGTTATTATTCAAAAACTTCAATATATGAAGAGTTTTTCCTATTTAAGAGTATATATATTCTTATTAATCGTTAAATTGTAATTATAATAATTTAAGCACTTTACAGGGTATTTAAGTTAAGGACTTCCATCTAATTTACTTATTTTCATGGCATTCTTTTTTAAGCCGTGATTTGCATTTCAACTGGAGTTAAAAAAAAAAAACCAAGTGCTTAAAAATGAGGCCAATTGAATTTTTGGTCACTGATGATTTTCACCTTCGGATATTCACGGCCAATGACATAACCACGCCCACAGCATACCGCCCTCTGCCACACTTAACAGCGCGTACGTGCCGTAAATCTCGTTCCAGTTGCAGTAGCTGCTAAATTGATAGGCGCATTTTCTCTGATAAGGCAGCTTCTCTAATTGGCATCACTCTAATTACATGCACACCCACTCTTATACAAATACACACACAGATACATATACATACAGTCACTTAAAGTCTGTTGTAAATATTTGCTGCTATTAATAAACAAGTTGTTTAATTTGTTGCTTTTATTTGATGCACGTCGTTTGTTCACTGGGCCACGCACTTAAACCAATTGACATTTTGTGCACACACACCCATGCACTATATATATATGTATATAGATGGATGTATTATGAACTTTATTTCTGTTGTTTGGCTGCACGCGAGAAAAATGCCTAACAAAAATGCCAAATGATGTCATTGGTTCGCTGTTAACGCTTTGTTTTATTCTAATATGGAACAAAAGTAGAGAAGAGTCAAAAAAGTAATTGCCCAATGCATAGCATTCCTGAATGACATAAAGCATATATATGTACGTATGCATGTATGGCTATATAAACTACATATTGAATTAAGAAAATGTATTTTTAAATTGGCGTTTGGGAATTATTTTGTATTCTAAGTCTGTGTATGTAAATATATATTTATTCTTATCAACAATCTAACAGTGATCTAGATAACATAGAATATTATAGTACCTGTTTATTTACAATTAAACTGTTAAGTAACAGCTTTACAAACGACTTCATTCCACTTTACATTAGGCAAATTCGCTCCACATAATGTGCATATTCATGACAGTACTCTGGTATGTAAAGTTACAACTCATTTAACTTATGTTAAATCTTCATTATGAAAAGAGCAAATCATATTTTACTCATGTTAACGGCAACAACTGAACGATTTCGCTCTAAATACCTAACAAGCAGCTGCATTTAACCGTTCGTAAAATATACACAAATTATTCTATATTGTGTGTGTTAGTCATAGCCCACAAGGAATTTCATTGAGTGGTTTACATTTTTATTACAGCTATTCAGCTAACATTTAGAGGAAATGCTTGGGGGAGAAGTTAAAATAAAGTGGCACATTAAGGATATGCCACAAGTGGTTGCGTCAGCTGAGCCGGAAACGACAGGCTTCCGTGCTTACACGCACAAAAACAGGCATACAAAGAGTACGTGTGTACCTGGCAACAGGTGCGCGACGACTGCGAGTAAATGTTAGCTGATAAATAAAAAAATATGAAAAAAAAAAAAAACAAGAACTAAAAGTAGTAAAAACTGGCCATGTAATGTATTATCAACGGCGTCGACTCACCTGATAATACGAATCCGACATGTTTTTGTGTAGTTGTTGTTTCTGTCTCTGTTGAATCACTCGTTCAGGGCTGTTGTTGTTTCTTCTGCTGCTGCTGTTTGCTGAATTTAGTATATCAGTTTCTTGTAGTTGTTGTTGTTACCGTCCGTCAGAGTTGAGAGACACACTAACACAACCACACATATATTTTAATACGCATACGCACGCACACACAAACAGACGTACGTCGCGTTGTTTCGTTCTTTTTTGTTTCGTTTGGTTTGTTTACTTTTGCTCCAAAATTGATGCACATATATGTATGTATGATTAAATGTATATGTTTGCTTGTACACACTTCCAGCACCTGATGCCAAAATAACTGTGCTTTTTTATGCCGATCGAGTGAGCTGCCTCTTTCTCTCTCTCTCTCTTACTGCTATTTGCTATCGGTATTGAATAGAACTTTCGTTCAGTTGATGTTGTTGTTGTTATGGCAACATTGGAAATGTGTCGACAAAGCAAACACGCAAACAGGTGGAACAAACGAGTGAGAGCGAGATACTTAATGCCTGACAATTGTTGCTAAAAACAAAAAGCAGGAGGCGGCGCCCTATTGTTATTGTATATTACTTAAAAATATTATTTTGCATATTCTTGGGAAAAGTTTTCACATGCAAAATAATAATAATCCAACACACAGCATATGCCGAGCGACACGATAAATAGCAAACGGTTATGTACGGATTGAATTGGAGGGGAGATGCACTTCCATAGGAATTAGCTTCAATTGAGCATTTTGTAGATTTAATTGGAAATTGTGTATATGCGTCTGTGTATTTGGTGGACCGTTGCTTTTGATTGAAGTTGTTGCCTCACCCGCAGACACTGTCTTTGCTGCAGTTAGCGTAAGCTATAAATAAGTGCAGCGCCATAATCAGCAAGCAAAGGAAGAGCTGCGAGTCGCAAGTGGCGGCAAAAAAAGCTGCTCGCGCAGCTAAATGAAAATCTGCCTTTCCGCCCTGATCGCTCCTTCTCCTTTACACACATACATACAAGCCGAGATGGGCACATGCAGCGCCCAGTACCGGTTGCATTATAATGGCGTCTAAATAATGAGGCACCTTGAATTTAAAACACGGCCAAGATTGTTTAAACAATAATCGCAACGCACAAAAACAGCTTTTCACACGCACACACAAAACGCACGCATACACAAATCCTGCGTATGTGTACTTGGTATCTTTCGCATCTTCTTTATCTCATACAAAATTTCACTCGGATTTGTACATTTTTTTATAATTGTAATCTCGCTCTCGCTCACTCACATACGCATGCACGCACACATGCATGCATACAAATTGCGCTGCTCAGATCAAATTCTTTGCCGTCTGCGCTTGCTGTTGTTGCTGCTGCTGCTGCTGCTGCTGCGTTGTCGACATTTCGCTTCGTTTTCTTTTCTTGTTGTGTTGAATGCAAAAAATAACCAAAAATTAATATTTATCACGTACACTTTGTATTCAAATCATAACGCCCGATTCAAGTGTTGTACTTGTAATTGTTGCATGCAATAACAGACACTGTGTGATTTTTTAAACGAAAAAATATTAAATGGTTAAAAACAGAAAACGGCGACGACACGACGTTCGACCATATAACCAGTGTGACCACCGACTCAAAATATGCAAATAACCAACGATTCACCTACAAGAATTCCCAAACAAAATACCAGCTTTGATAATACCGTATTTTCGCGGTCAATTATACTTTGAAAAACTAAACAATTCAAATTAATTTCTTTTAACATTTTTAATAACAAGTAAAAAACTTCTTTATTTAAATAAGTGGTAGTCTATTTTATTGTTAAAAACTCGATCTTCTTTTATCGATAAACTGGGCAGAGTTTTTACACATAATGCAGCCGTTAGAGATGGTACATTTGAGAGATCGGCACGAAACGCAGCTGCATCTGCAAATTCGATTACGCTTTTAGTTAATATACACTCTTGTTTTTTAAAATTGTTATTTAATTATTTATAAATTATTTTTAGTTAATTTGCTGGTTTCTTGGGTAACGAGCCGAACGCTGATATGACCGTGCCCTTTGTGCCAGTCACAGTCGTGGTTAATGCAGGTAATGTTGCTTTTGTAGCCGGTTGGTCCCACTTCGATTTGCTAAAGTACATAATGAGCGAATTAGAGATTACTAGAGACCAAGAGATCAAGTCAACACTTACCGCTTCTTGGCTTCCTCTTCCACCTTTCGGGCAAGCGCCGTCGCCTGCTCCACTTTGTCCATCTCCTTCCGATCCTTCTGCCTCTTGACCATTTCAGTTTTCTGCACCTCTGACAACGCTTCATAGTAACTCTCCTCACCCCATTGCAGAGGATCGTAGATTTCGGGTGGGTAGTTAGTGCCAAATTCGTTAATGTCACAGAAACTGATCAGCTTCTCGTAAATGCTGGGATTGCGAAATTCCTTGCGATCCTGAATAACGCGATTCATGTCCATATTGGTTTGCCTCATTTTTGTATACATTTTGGTGATCTTTGACACCAGTTCTGCTGGCGGCTGGCCTTTGGGCTCTGGCGGCAACTGAAATTTATATTTGGCATATTTGGGATCCTTCTCATAACTCTCTGCAGAGCGATCTTCCGCATTATATGTATTCGAATCATCATCATCGTCTAGCTGCATAGCCGTGTCGGTGCCGCCTTCAGCTTTTGCAGTTTGGGACTTCTCCTTGCCATTTTCATGTTGAGCTACCTCCAGATCCGAGTTGGCACTTTCACTTGAAGACTCCTCCTCGCTGGACTCATGTGCGTGGTCTTCCTCTTCATCAGAGATCAGCGTATCGTCCTGGTAGCTAACCAAGCGTCGCAGCTTCTTAGCACGTTTCTTTTTCTTATGCCTTTTCTCAGGCTCTTGTTCCTGCTTAACGGGAGTTACAGGCGTTGGTGTCGCCTGCTTTGGTATGATTACCTGGCAATTATTGTAATTATTATTATTACTATTATTGAGAAAAATTAATACAATTTGTTAACTCTTACCTGAGACGCTGTTGAGTTTTGTGAATCCGGACTTGCGTCGCCTTCATTTTCAGAGTCCGTGTATTGCGCTGTCAAGCTGGCCAAAGCGGAATGACTCATTATAGTTATAATTTTATTTATTTATGCTTCTTTTGGGTAAACAAGGAAATATTTTTTGCAATTTGTATGTTTTGCAGTGTTCTCGACCTGATTTTAATTGTCAATCACAACGATGCGTCTACAGCCAAGTGTTTGGTGTCTTATAATTTGTGCTAAGTTGGCAGCGCTTATTAAAACAGCTGTTTGGACAGTGAACAAAATCTATATTAAATATTTCATGTCGTATGTTTTGCTTAATATCAATACATAAACCTTTTATAGTATCACAACTAATATCCGTGGCTGGTAAGTAAATTCCATTTATGTTCAAATGCAAAGTATATCCACAAACAAAAATAACTATATATATCAGAAATAACTAATGTTTAAATATTAAAGAGTATTCAGGTCTCGTGTTGAGTGATTTAAAAAATCATTCGTATAAGACTGAAGTTTTATGTTGTTGACGTTGCCGAATCGAAAAAATGAGCGCAGCCCAAGAAGATCAGGATCGCATACAAAGGCGAGTTAATAAAATTCTGGAGACGCGCTTGGAAACGGACAAGGATACCCTTGATGCACTAAATGGACTCTCCAGCTTTTTCACCGAGAATACTTTGCAGAACCGTCGGAATCTGCGCAGCCAAATCGAGCATCGCTCGGTTGGCATCAATCAAAATTTTCTGAAGGCATTTCGTGAGGTGAAAAACACACTGGATGCAGTCTGCATGGATCTGGACACGATGGCGACATCGGTGCAAACCATGAAAACGGATCTGGAGACATCGAAAGCCCTGACTAAGGATCTGATTGAACAGACCAATAAAATGCAACAAGAACGCGAACGCTTGGAGGTGCATCAACAAATAGCGCAAGCGTTTCTAGCCCGGTTTCAGCTCAGCGTGCCAGAGCATCAATTGCTCTATGGCACCGCCAAGGATGCGCCCATTGTGCCAGAGTTCTTCAAAGTTCTAGATCGTGTGCAGTCCATACATTCCGATTGCCGGCTGCTGATGCAGTGTGGATATCAGACGGCTGCCCTGGACATTATGGAAGAGATGACGCTGCATCAGGAAGGCGCACTGGAACGCCTCTATCGCTGGACCCAGAATCATTGTCGCAATCTGGAAAACAACGAGATTGGACCACTCATAGTGGAGGCAATGAGTCGCCTACAGGACAGGCCGGTGCTCTTTAAATATGTTATCGATGAGTATTCAATTGCACGACGCGCCGTCTTGGTGCGTCAGTTCATCGAGGCGCTCACCGAGGGTGGGCCTGGTGGCAATCCCAAGCCAATTGAGCTGCACGCACATGATCCCAAACGCTATATTGGCGACATGTTTGCCTGGCTGCATCAAAGCATTCCCAATGAAAAGGAGAACCTGACGCTGCTCTTCAAGAAGTGCGACAAGCATGGTAAGAATCCATTTTTCCCTTGCTATTCCAATCGTATTAATAGGTTCTATCCTTGCAGACATTTCGGAACAAATGGAAAAGGCGCTTAGCTACATAGCCGACGGCGTCTGTCATCCGCTCAAGGTGCGCGTGGAGACCATATTGAGCTCGGAGCAGGATACCATCATACTGTTCACCATCTCGAATCTGTTGCGTTTCTATCAACAGATCATGAAGCAGGTGGTGCAGGGCGGCAGTCTGGAGCAGTGCCTCATCGATCTGCAGCAGAGCAGCGAACAAATATATCTGAACGCACTGGCCGCCCAGGTGCGCAGCGTGCTTCAACGACCTGCGGGCACGAGCCTGGCGCTGGAGCCACCCCAGCGGGATCTCGTGCCGCCTGCAAGCGTTGCTCGTTTGCTGAACATTCTGAAAGAGATCCTCTCAGTAGCCACCATGGTGGATGGCCGTCAGGCGGATATAACCAAGATTGTGACGTGTGTAATCGATCCGCTGCTGCAGTCAGTGCAAGAGAGCGCCGCCCACTTGCCCACCGTGGACATGGCCGTCTACTTGCTCAACTGCTTGTACCATATGCAAAGCACCTTGGCAGTGTTTGAGTATATGGATGAGCGGGTGGAACGGCTGCAGGCACAGTCGGATGCACAGCTGGACACGCTCACCTCTGAGCAGGCCTCATCGCTGGTTGCCAATCTTAACCTCGGTCCGATCTACACTATACTGCAAAGCAATCAGACCAAGATTGAAACCAATTTGCTTAAGATATTCATGTCCAAAATGGATGCCTTTCTGGAACTGCCCGATGTGCTGCTGTTACCCCAAGTGCAGCTAATCATGTCTAGCGGGCATCGCAGCACTGTGCAGCGACGTGCCTTCAATGTGATTGTGGCCATTTATAAGCAGATCTATGAACGTGTACATGATCCGGCCAATGGCTTCGAGCAGCCGGAGGCGTTGCTTCACAAAACGCCCGATCAAGTGGCACGCATATTGTCCACCTAATGGAGCATGCAACGCCTCTTACAACCACTAAGTATGTGTATTTATATATATATATATTCTAATAAATGTTATGTCTGATGTAGTTTACTGTACTTGATGCCTATTGTTGTAGGTTTACTTTTCTCTGCCTCAGTCTCTGCTCTTGTATACCCTAACGGGAGATCCGTTGCCTATGACATATACTAGGAAATTCTGCTAACTGTCTATAATCATTATTAAGTTGATTCACAAATACTACTCTAATTTGTTTATTGTACTCAACGTCTTGTATATGTTAGCCAATGCGTACTGTACCATTCTCAATAATTGTGAGCTAAGCGTATTTAAGCTTCATTGTGCTACACCCACTGAATTTCTTTGCATGCTTTTCATTTGTTATTCTAAATGAACAATAGGCTCTTAAAGCTGATATATGTATACTCAAATATATATGTGTATAAGTATATATGTATATTATAGTCGGCTGCTCTCCATCTTGTGCAAACGCGCGCTTATCACAAAGCAGAACCCTAGCAAAATAAAACACCAAAGAGCTTTGCTAAAATCAGTTATAAATAAGTTAAAAGTAAGGCTGAACTCCAGAAATTGTTTATCGCAACGATTCCCAAAAAAACAACAAAAAAAAAAACAAAAACAAAAAAAAACGTAAATCTTTTGAGCATGTCATTTGTTAAAGAATTTGACATCGTTTATCGTTATGTTGTTACGGCCATAAACGCTGCCAGTGCGTCCGCAGCCTGCCAAAAGCGGAGAGCTCTACGGAAGTTTTAAAGCACAAATACTACTACAGTAAACACTGCTTATCGCGTCGTGCGGAAGCTGCGTGCCGCATCGTAAGTGTGACAACCCACAATTTAAAGACAGAAACGAAATAAAATGTAAAATTGTATATTGCTAAACTAAATTCTTAATATTTAAGTGTACAAATACGTGCGTGAGTGTGTGTGAATGTGTGTGTGTGTGTTGGCTCGCTTTAGGTAATTGTGACTGTGGCACGCTGAAAGAGCTCCAATGTGAGCGCAGCAAAGAAAGCGGGAAATGAATTATTGGCTGCCAATTGTTGATCGATGGCCGGTTTCAATGTCTGCGAGTAGGGCGACTCGAGTAGAGCCAAGCAATTGGATTCGTTCAGGCTAATGGATAGATAATCATCGGGACTCTCCGCGTACATGCTCGAAATTCTATTAAAAAGACAGTGAACATTAGTTTGTGAATTATATTATACTTTATATAATATATATAAACCCACCGATAATGACTATTGGCGCCCACTCGATCGATTCTGTAGCCGAGCAGCATATAGCATACATCGCGAAACTCTTTGCTGGCCGCCTTGAAGCAATCCTTCATCTTTCTCATTTTGCCATTGGCCGATTCCAGTTCGGCGCGGAGCTGATTGAATTCCTTGAAATTCATGGTCATGCCGCCACCGGCGCCGCTGCTGGTGGTCTCATTGAATCGCGCTTGTGTCTGTTCTTGGTCCTCCTCCAATTTCTTGTTGCGTCGCTTGAGTCGCTCTATCTGTAAGTAAACAAAGTTGACTGTTAGTCAAAGCTAATCGTTTCCAGCTTTTGTTCACCCACCTCTGCCTGCAGCTTCTCGACCACATTTTTGGTTGCCTCGTATGCTTCTGCAGCGGGGTTCTCGCTTAGATGCAGCACCTTGTAGTTACCCATGTTGAAGTCGCCGCGCAAGCATCGATGCTCCATTTCCAGTTCGAGTTCATCCTTGCGCCGGCGCAAACGTTCGTTCTCAATGCGCAGCGTGTCCAGCTCCTTCTTAACACCATCGTAACCATCATTGATCGGCGGATCGTTGAGTGATTCCTGCTGTCGCATCGATTGCATTTCGCGCTCTAACGTCGAACACATCTCTTTATAGCCAGTCAATGTCCGCTCCAGCACCTCCACCCGATAGCGCACTTGCGCATCGTTCGTCATTTCGGCTGTGCTGGCATTTGTCATATTGAGATCCTTATCAAAATTCTCCAGCAGCTGTTTGTAGAAGTCGCGCTCCTTGCAAACAATCAGCAATTTGCGCTGCAATCGTTCCCGGAAGCTTTTGTGGCGTTTAAGGACCACATTCATATCATCAATATTCTTTAGATAAACAGCGCACTTTTGCTCCAGGTCGCGCATCGAGGATTGCAGCTGCTTCGAATCCAAGTCAGCCGTGGTTTTCTCCGCAACGCGTACAATGTCATTTTGGAGCAGCTGTTCGATGCGTGTGCGCAACGCAATGGGACTGACCAGCGTATTGGGTAAACAATGATCCTGCGCCACTTTTATCCACTCCTTGAGCTCCTGCTCCACATGCACTAGTTTCACCTGCAGCGCAGCAGCCTCGGCACGGGCCCCCTCCTCCCGGTCCAAGCGCGTCTTGTAGTCGTGCACCTTCTCCTCCAGCAACAGTTTGTCGCCTATCAGCGAATTTAGATGCTTATTGTGCGCTCGCAGGCGTTCCACCTCCGACTGTAGTTCGGGTACGCTGAGCAGACGCGCCTGCGATGTTTTGGTTACCTCCTTCCAATCGGCATACGATTTTATCTCATACTCCAGCTCTTTGATGCGTGCATTGGCCGTCGCCAGACTCTGCTCCTGTATTTCGTAGCTCATGTGCAGCTGTTCATAGTTGGTGGCGGTTGCTTTATACTCATCGTGGCGTGCACGTATGCGCTCCAACTCGTTCTGTGTGGCCTTCAGTTCTAGTTCAGTGCGTTCACTGATTCTTTTGTACTCGCTCAGTTCGTTGTTGATGCAGTGCTGTACTTGCCGTGCATCCTCCTCAATCTGTGTCTTCTCCTGCTCCACTCGACTGAGCGTCGTCTCATATTTAAGTTTCTGCTGGGCCAGTTCCGCAATGGCTTGATTCGCCTCCTGGCGTGCGGCATGCTCCCGTTTCCGTACCACTTTTAGCTGCTTCTCCTGCTCCACTAACTTGGCGCTCGTGTAGTCGCATTGCTGTTGCAGTGCCTCTGCTTTGCTCTCAGCCAGCGTCAGGGCGCCGCGGTGTTCGTTCGCCTGTTGCGTTAGTTGATCCTGCAGTTGGCTGACTATAGCCTTCGATTCGATCAACTCCGCGCGCAATTTGCGCGTCTGCCACGGACCCACGGGATCATTGAATGAGTTATTCATGGATGTGATGCTGGCATTGAAACTGGTATTGGGGGATCCATTGTCCAGGCTGTCCATCCGTCGTTTCTTTGGCACTGTTTATTGTTTTATGTTTAGTTTATATTTTTTGCAAGCAAATTTTTCTTCCTCTTACCTGTCACAGAATCTTCGTTGAACGACATGGAGAGCCGGTCGAAGCTGAGCTTCTTGGGTGCTGAATGTGTGATGCTTTCATTAAAACGCGCCATTATATTGTCCAAACTACTTCGAATTTCATCCATTTTATTTAGTTTGTTCTTTTTACTAATTATTTTACGCGTGCTGTGGTGTACAAAATAAATTCTGAAAAAACGACCGATGTGTGGCGGCAGTCCGATATGTAATCGATAGGTTGCGAAGACATATCAATAACATAACTGTTAGAAAAATTGCTGTGCTGTAGTGTGCCGCACAGCGTAATAAGTTGGCAGCACCAAAATTGAAAGTTGCGCCAAATTTAAAAAACCCTTTTATTGCAGCCAAAGTGACAAAAGTCAAGTTTGACTTATTACTTTGCTTACTTGCGAACGACCATTAAAAACAACTGCATCATTAATTTAAGGATAACATTTCAATCATTGTGAATAAGCTTGCACAAAAATAAAGTGATAAAATTTGTGCTTATGATTAATTTTCCGTTCGCCGCTTTCTATGAGTGTGTGTGTGTATGTGTACGTGCGTGTTCCTGCCTATTCTCCTGTTGGCCCATGAAAAATGAGCGCATTAAATTTTATGGTATTGTTAGGGCCTGTCATCAAGTTTGGTCCAAAACACATACACACACATTCTGTTTCTCTACAAACGCACAGCCTTACGCACGGCCGACAACAAGTGCCAAAGTTCAAAGTCAAACAATAACACTTTTCATAAACAAAAAACCCAGCACACATACATACACATACACATACAGATATATGTATGTATAGCGCTCATATGAATTGGCTCGGCGGCAAGCTCTTTTTTTACAGTTACCTGCCCAATTCCACCCCATACCAAAAATTTTCTATATTGGAGCTTGCCAAAAAGAAAGGAGCGAAAAGAAAAACAAAATACCGAAATTGACCTGAGCGAAACGCAGCGCAGCGCGAGCTGTCGCTAAAGCAAACAAAAGAGAGCATTGAATAAATGTTCGTGTCTGCGTTTGGTTCAAGCAGTTTTGTGTGCGTGTGTGCGGTGTGTGTGATGTATGGCGCCTGGGCTTAACTTTTTTTTCCCGTTGAGCACTTTATCAAAGCTTAGCACCTGACAATTTGCCATGAAACATGCGGCCGCCATTTCTTTATTTCTCTTGCTCTCTGACATACGCACAAGAAATAAACACGGACTTCCACGTTTGTGTATGTGTGTGTGAGTCTGTAATGAAAATGCTATCAAGTGCTTTTCATTCTCGGCATTTGCTTTTGTTTTTTTTGTGCTCCTTTATTATTGCTGTTGCTGTTGCTGTTGCTGTTGCCATTGCCCCTGCTATTGCTTTTGCTTCTCTTTGACGATTGTGTGTAGTGTACTTGAATGTCACCGCTGCAGCTTAACGAACAAGTCCACTCACTGCTTTGAGTCGGGTAACTAATTAAATTAAAGCCGATTAGCTGT
Source organism: Drosophila pseudotalamancana (assembly GCA_037075185.1). Taxonomy (NCBI): domain Eukaryota; kingdom Metazoa; phylum Arthropoda; class Insecta; order Diptera; family Drosophilidae; genus Drosophila; species Drosophila pseudotalamancana. The sequence continues at coordinate 871,786 of JBAMCK010000380.1, read as the reverse complement.
CACTCAACCTGTGGCTAGCTTGTATATCTTTATCGGGGCTTAAGTGCGTTTTATGCTGCTGTCGGCATTTTTTGTTTTAAGAATCTTAATCAGCTGTGCTCAAATTCTGCATCCCCTTAACATTTTTTAATGCTGTTAATATTCATATAACTCGCACTCTCTATCACTCGGTCTCTCTCGCTCGGGCTATCTCTCTCTATCTCGTTTGTGATTACTGTATTTATATATTGACTCCAATATGCATTTTTGCATACGTTTAGCTTAACGGGAAATTTAGAGAGTAATCTCTCTCTGTTTCTGCTTACATTTAACAATATTACCGTTTGAATTCACGACTGAGTTTTATTTTAAATAAAATTCATAATCCCCTGATTTATACGAAAGTGTTTCAATCAATTTGAACTATTTTAACATCTTGCCACATTTTATTTGAATTTTCCAGTTGCGGAATTTTCCGTATAAATTGCACTTAATAACGCCACACTGCTTCAGTGCCCCACACACACACACTTACATACATAACGACATGCAACAGGCGGGAGCTCTACATGGGTTTATTTTATATATTCAAGGGAGGTTTGTTGTCCGTATTTGGTAAGCGTCGGGTCGTAGAATTTCCGCTGACTCACAATCGTTGTTGCCACAAAATCTGCATAAATTTCCACCGTGACACAGAAACGCAACTTCAACTCGATGGAATTTTCATGAGCCACGCCAAAATCCTGAAACCCAAAGCCTTTAGCTGTCTGTCCGCATTATTTGACATTCATTTCCCAGCTGCAGTTCGGTATAGTCGCAGCTCCCCAAAAACTGAAGGGTAAGTGAGTGTTTGTATCCATTTGATTTAAGTTTGTGTTGGCATCTGATCTACTTGATGGCTGGTGAGAGCAGCTGTCAGCACATGATTGATAATTGTGCTTATGGAGCTGCTGGAGAAGCAGTGAAACGTATCAAGAGATAGTTGAACAGTTGGCTTAAATTCTCTCGACTTAAACGGCACATAAGCACCCACCAACACAAACTCACAAGCACACATACACACATACATGCGCGCGGCAGCATTTCAAATGCACCTGTTAACCGTTTGGAAAATTTATGACTTCCTCGTTGGCGCTTGTCAGTGCACTAGGACCCGGACCCGAAGCCCCACACATACTCACACGAGCGCTTTTTCCCCTCTCCGCTCTGCTGCTGCACATTCCCTGTCCTTGTTTGGCTGGCATTGTTTGCCAGTCTGCACTTTGCTATTGTTTTTGCCTAACGGTGAATAACGATAAACGGAAAACACACAAAAGGGGAAGAGCCGTTTAGATGCTCACGTACACTCGCTTCCACATAGTGTTAAGCTGCCAAGTGCAAGGACATGCACATGCTTACAAGCAATTGTATGATTGTGTGTGTGTGTGTGTGTGTGTGTGTGTGTGTGTGTGTGTGTGTGTGTGTGTGTGTGTGTGTGTGTGTGTGTGTGTGTGTGTCTGTGGGCAATAAATAAAATCAACAATGGCTAATTGCAAGCACAGCATTTTACAGACAGCAACAAACATGAATAAAACGCATTATGCATTATGCAAGTTTTCAGGCACCTAACCCTATGCTCTGCTTACTAACCTTTAACACGACTCTTTTATACCCTCTTATCGATGCCAACAAATTTAGATTTAACGGTGTTTCACATCTATCGCATGTATGGTAACTGCGACACTTGTTTTACAAAAACAAGGATATTGTGTACTAATTTTAACTTTCGACATTAGTTTGCATCTCGCAATCAATATACCCATTGTTATATCTCAAGTACGTGGCATTCAAAACAGCACGGTTGTGGCTTTCACTTTCGAACTAGCAGCAACTGACGCTGCCTGCTAAGATAAAGAGGGCCCCAGAGTGTGGGGAGTTTCGTACGCTAGAGAGAGAGAGCGAGAGCGCTTTCTGGGCACACATTCAACGCAACTTAACACATTGCCGGCCCCGGCAATACAGCAGCTGCTGTATCAAATCCAATGCATGCCAACAGGCGCGTAATAGGTTCGAAATTCACCACCTTAAGAGAGCGTTGAGCGTTCTTATCGATATATCGCATAAATCGATGTTTATTTTAGCGCTCTGCTGTGTTTGCAATTTAGCATAAAGTTGACAAAAAACAATTTTAAAACTACACATATTATTAATATAAAACAGTATTTGAACCAATGTAAAAGATATGGAGTTTGTAGAAGATCGAAATCTTTTGCAACGTTATGGTTTTGCGAATCAATTTTTGAACGCCGATGCCTATCGCTGCTTTTGTTTATCGATGCGAGGATTTACTTTGCTGCTGTGCGCGCTCTTCCATGAATTTGTAATTGAAATGGCCGCGTTCGCCACGAAGTGCTTGCAGTGCGTAGGCGGTTGTCGTAGACTGACGTCGTGGCCATAGCACGTGCTACGAGTGCGGCGCGTGCAACGGTGCCACCACCACCAACACCAACAGGAGCAGCAGTAATAATAATAACAACAACAACAACAGCAACAGAAATAGCAGCACAGACAAACGACCGCAGCAGCAGCAGCGGTTGAAGTTTAAGCTTTAGCTGAAACCTGAAGCAGCAGCAACAACAACAAGGAGTAAAGGAAAGCAAAAGACACAAATAATGATACTAAATAGCGAACGCACAGTGGAATAGGAAAAAAGTAGCGGAACAAAATTGAGTTTGCACTTGTAAAATAGATTAAAAGTGAAATTTAAAAAAAATCAAATCAAATCAAAGACAATTATTATAACAAATGTGACTGTAAATCAAAGAGTTAAGGAGTGTGTGACAATAATTTAGATTTAAGTTAACAATTTGCACCTTGTTATTTGCACCTGTCAAAGACTAAGCCAATAAAAGTTGACAATAAGAAACAACAGAAAAATAATTGAATAATATCTAAGCTAATTATCTTATTGATAACGATATATATATTTTGAATTGAATTGAACGTGTCGAAAAAAAGCAAACATAAATTCCATTTACGCAAATAATACTAAACAAAGAATAAAGCAAAACAGCGCAGAGCCCAAAAGAAGAAGGCAGTTGCCGAAGACCGCAAAACGCAAACAGGATACTTAAAATATCAAGGCAAATACATACAAAAACCACACACAAGCGTTTGCTTGTATGTGCGTATGTGTGTGTGTGAGTCTGCGGACCGACAACTAAAAATATATTGGGCGCTTCATATTTTTGGACTTGACTTCAGTTGTTGCCCCTTTGCAACTTTGTTGCTTCTTTGCTGGCATTTTGTAAGCAAGGCACGAAATAAATATATAAAACAACAACTACAACAACAACGGAGGTGTATTTGGCCCGTGGTGCGACAGGCATAAAGCAAACAGCAACAACAACAACAACAACAGCAACAGCCTTTGCCTGTGTTAGATGCCAAATGCTTCAACTGAACAGAGATTGATGCCAGTCAACGCACAACAATAACAACAACAACAATAACAGTATACGACAACCGCCGTGCACCATTCAAACAGCAATTGAGATATGTAAGTAAGAAAATATATATATATTTGTATGTATGTATATAAGACAAGTAAAGAGCAGAAAAAAGAACCCTCTAACACACATGTGTGTGAAGTTAACGCCAAATAAATTTCTCAAAGCATACTTATCAGGGCTGTTAAAAATTTGAATACGCATGTATTTGTTGTTGTTGTTGTTGATAGAAATAAGTGGATGGCAAGATGCCTGTTACGTTATTCATATGTTAGGAGTACGTTATGCCACGGTGATTTCTTTAAGCTGTTTAAATCTTCAATACGTATGTACATAAACATTGTATTTCTGTTAGAAATTGGTGATTGCATGTATTTCATAGCATACTTTTCTGGGCTGTTAGTGTAACAAAATTGACTCAGTAAAATTGTGCAAATATGGGTTAAACTAGTGGGAAAAATTGTAAGCCAAGGATTCTCATATGTTTTTTAATAACTACAAAAAATTGTATATAGAATAACTATTTGATATTTTAAAAAGTTGCGGTGCTTTAAACAAAGTTTTGCTATACAACATAACACGAGTTGTTTTAGGCATACCAAATAACTACTTTAGACAACGTTCAGCATAGCGAAATGCAGTGGAATGAAACATGGCAACTGTAAAACATATGTAAAAGAAGCTCAGAAGTAAAATTGGTTTCAAGTGGCAAAGCTTTATGCATATTTTTACAGCATTTAAGTGTGAAATGATGTGTTGGCGCATTATTTGACTTAGGCAAGGAAAAAATGCTAAGCTCGCACAGCAAATACACTCACAATAACACACACATAAACACAGTTACTGCGAAAGGCAACACAGAATCTGTAAGTCCTGACGGAGTTGAAGTGACAAACAAACAGGGCAAAAACACACAGGCAGAGAGACAGAGCGCAAAATGCGAAATACAAACATAAATACACAGATACATAATACACACATACACACACACTCGTGCTGTACGTGTTACTTACAAGAAAAAACACTTATACGCCACGTTGAACGTGAAACGGTCGCAAGTTTTATCAACTTGTGCTGGCTGCTCGGACGCCGCAAACTCAATTTGGCATTTAGGCTGGCAGGCAGGCAAAGGCACAACAAATACACACAAAAATGAACACACACATACACACGGAGCTACATAATGTACCCAAGACGAAAATCGATTGTGTGATGCTGTAGCAAAAACAAAATAACTTCCAGACCTCCCCTCGACCAATTGGGGTACGGCAAACGTATTTGTAAGCCGATTTCTGCATTTTCCGTTTCGACATTTTTTTTTTGTTTTTATTTTTTTTTTTTTTTGTGTTGTTGTATTGGGCCGAACAAACCTTATCAATTCTCTGCATGCATTTTCATTCTTGGGTCGCAAAAAATTTGCATAGTTCATGGTATACACCTAATTGCTTGGTAAATTTCGTTCAGCTCTTTTCTAATACAAAATCAATTTAACAAGTCTGCTTGGCTAGACAAACGCTGCAGGCGCAATCAATTTCCAGAATTTTAAGTACAAGGTGCATGAACTTTTCGGGTAGCTTTTAAAATTCGCTTGATAGATTACGAAGGGCACAGAGCATACAGTTTAATAAAATGTTAAAAGAAGTTCTCTTTAAATTGGCCTATTTTCATATGGAGAAATTCTTTAATATACCTTAACAGTTATTTATTATATCGATTAACAGCTCAACACCTTCTGATAACATTAAATTTAACTAGGTTATGTTTTTAGATCACTTAAGTTTAGGTTAGATAAGGTTTCAAGTTAGATTGTGGGCAGGCTTAGGGAGTCTTTGATTACGTTGGTTAACCTTCGATCCTTTATATATTCTTTGACTAGATTATCATAAATTCGAAAACCATTGTATAAGTTTAGTATTAAGTTAAACTTTTTTATAAACGAAATATTTTTATGTATATATAAAAAGCATATAGTTGAAAACTATCAAACCATGTCTTAAATAGCACATCTGAGTCCTTGGTTAGGAGGAACAACACGTGGTGTCTCGTTATTCAGATATCTACCTGATTTGAGACAGCCAATTCGATGATGATGATGATGTTGACCATCTTCTGCCAAGGACTGCACAGAGTTTTTTCTTATTTTCGTATGTATACTTTTACAAGTGACGCATCAAATAAGCATGTGAGAAGAATCAAAAGACATTTTCTTTACAAATGTGAATCCTGCAGACATCCTTAAGCGGATTTAATTGAAATTGAAGAAAATGAACGGATTGCAAATTGGGACATACACATTTTAATTGCTTTTTCGATGCAAACAATAATTAGATGTGGCTCATTGGTAACTGGCTAAAAGAGAATTGTTGCTTGGCAACGAAGGTTTTATTGGCTTAATTTATAATTGTTTTTGGTATTAAATCAATTTACAAAATCTTTTGATGATGATGATGATGATGATGTTGACTTTAATGAAATATGTAGTTCCAAGGGCAACAAAGCAGAACTTTGTACAGAACTTGACTATAAGTCAGAACTAACTTAATGAAAGAACTACACAAACACAGACACAGACACAGACTCACACACACACACAGACACATACAATTGCTGAATAACAAGACAATTTAATGCCAGTAAATTGCGCACTAGGCCACAGAAGAAGAAGCAGCAACAAATTTCATTGCAGCCGCATGAAACTGCGGCTGGGACAGGCTCTGGGTTCCGCTGCACGAAACTTGAATGTCCTTGAGGCAGCTGCGGTGTGGCCAACTGTCAGCCAGTCTGTCTGTTTGTCTGTTTGTCTGCTTGCCTGGTTGCCTGGTTGCTATCGCAGTTGCCACAGGCATAAGTCGGACCTCAATGCTAGTATATGTGCATTGAAATGCGATTTGCGTTTGTGCAACATAGAAATCTAATTAAAATCTGAGGTGCGAATAATGAATGCAATTGAAAGATGACAATTTATGGCCCCAACTTGGAGCATAATATAAATTATGAGGCGAACAGCGACTGAAAGCTAGACGCTTAAGCAGACGGAGTGGAAGGCTACAGAATCATACGCCCCGTGGTAGAAGTGGCACAAAGCGTTCAAGCACAAAAATCAATTTCCGTTGAAACAGTAGTTATTAATGTGAGGACCGGGAAGGAGGTTGCGGGGAATGTGATGGGGTTGCAAGAGAATGAAATTGAAATGTGGCAGTCGCTAAATGGTTAGCTGCATGTGTGGCTGACTAACTGCTAAATGTAGCCAACATATGAGCACACAATAGACTTACTGACCAGCTGGCGGACTGGCTGAGTGACTGAGTGACTGTCAAACTGATTGTCAAACTGACAGTCAACGGTTCAGAGCACACACGCAATAACGAAGGCAGCTGCTGGGACAGCTTCCTGGCGCTCGTAACTCTGACGAGCACGCGACTTGCTTAGAGCGACATCTATCAGAGCATTTCGACATCCTGCCTGCTGCTATCTGCACACACACACACACACTTAGAGCTAGCTTTCATTGCTCGTTCAGGCATTATAAACCGCTGCCACGTGCGGACGAAACGAGCGTTGGCAAATGTCAAAAACAAAGCAGCAGCATCTGTTTGTCCATCTCTCCCTCACTCACTCACTCACTCACCCAGTTAGTGAGTTCGTCAGTGTGTCAGTCAGTCAGTCAGTCAGTCAGCCGTCTTGACTAATGAAATGCCATCGCAGTCATCAACATTGCTGCTGCTTCTGTTGCTACTCCTGATCAAAATGTAACCTTAAAATGACAACAACGAGCAAAAAATGATAAAAATGGAAATGTTGATATTGTTGACAGAGGGCTGTACAGCAAGGACCGGGCCTCTATTGACAGCCGGTAGAAATAGCTCCATGTGAACAAGGATTTTTATCTAAATTAAAAACGCAAACAATTACCTATTTTTAACAGCTAAGATGTTGTACGTCCTTTTGTTTGCGCTTTCAACCAATTTTTTCTTTGAAAGTCCAATTTGCTCGCCGTTGTTTTAAACAATTATTTAATCGGGTCTCTTACTCCAACTTGAATTGTTATTTTTATAAGTAAGTGGACTTCTAGTCAAGTGTGCTTCACTTGGATATACTCTGACAATGACTGGCACATGCATGTCAAAATTAACGACTAAGCTTTAAACAAACGTACAAACTTCCACATAGAAGAACTAAATAGTGTTATCGATGACAACCAAACGAAAAGAGTTATCGATTTTTCGAAACAAATTCAATCTGTGCGTCCTATAGGAGCACCTACATATTACATTTCAATTCTCTATCTTTTATAGATGCTGAGATTGATGCGTTCACACATGCGGACATTTGAATTATGTGAAAAACTATAAATACCTTATATTTAAATCATTATATAATAATAATTTACATATTAAAATATAATTGATTTGTTCCTTTTAATTATTTATATTTTTTAACTCGATTTGTCAGATTCTTTACTTAACTCTTTCATACCTATTATTTAACCTTACTACGAATCAGATATTCGGCTTATGTAATAGCATGGAAAGTTATGGAGAATTAATGTGACCAACAAAATAGGTTATTGGTAACAACATTTCTAAGAATTGATAGTTCACTCTGCAGCTGCAGCTGCAGTTGTCAACATGTTGGCATTGAATTCTTGTATGAAATACGTATCATTCCATGTAATATCCGTAAATATGTATTTTCCGAAAATTCACACTCAAAATTCTGTGGAAAATTACAAATGTTGTTCAGCTTAATTGGATTCACGCCACATAATTAAACGAAATTCCATAGAAAAAGTTTGTTTGCCAAATTGAATGGCAATTAATCTCATTTCGATATGTTCGTCAGAGCTGTGAATAAGTCCCGTTAATCTCGAATGTACTCAGTTGAAAACATTCCGAATGATTCCTGGAAACGTGCATAATTTTTTTCGCAATACATTTATGAAGGACAACCACAATCAAGGTTATGGAAGAGGAGCTTATCAGATTGTGGCCAAAGTATTGATGGCCTAATTCCCGTCCAAGCAGTTAGAGGCAATTGGTTATGACTGTAACGTGCCATCAACGCACACCGACACAAACACATACACGCACAAAACTAGGACATGACAATGCAAAATCCTTACGGATTTGAACAACGGGAACTATTTGCACACATCTCTATAAAAGTTGCCCCAATATAAGTAAGGAACATTTTTTAGGGGCATGGTGTGATGCTTGTACAAACACACAGTACAAACACAACTCAGTGGGCCACGCCCAATTGCCGCCCATTATGGTGGGAACACAATTTTCTGCATTTCAGCCATGTGCAAATCAAACATGACAGCTGAGTGGCAGGCAAACAGCGCCGAACCCCAAGCCAGGACCAAGACCAAGACCAGGACTTGGACGGACCATTTAACGGCATTCAATTTCATGTGCTCACACACGCACACACATGCACACTCATCTCTGTAACCGATCGCCGCCAGCGGAAATGAGACGAAATGAAAGGCCCAAAAAAAAAAAAAAAAAACATTGATGCTACTGCTGATTTTGATGCTGATGCTGATGATAACGGCAAAGATGATGATGACGACAATGATGATGTTGATGATGATGATGGTGACAATGATTGTCACTCATTGACACGCCTATTGAATGTAAAATGAAAATGAAAACATATTGAACTGCCTGTCAGTTAAAGTGTTTAATGTAGACGCAGCACAGATACCCCTTAGCTTGTCATAGATAGACATTTACACCAGTATAAGCACACTCATATATATAAATATCTGTGTTTCTTATTCAGGCTTAGATGAAGTATACGTATAAGTTGCGAGTCAGCATACCCCATGGGATAATGCCACTTTCTACAGCGTATAATCAAATCAGGCAGCGGATGTTGGCTACATTGAATTTTGTGTATAAAATATTTGTGATAGTGGCCAGCTGCAAAATGTCACTCATACCTGCAACGCTTACATAATACAGACACAAACAAACAAACAAACACACACACACATAGACACACTCAAAGAACGCTATTTGCAATTTTTAACAATTTGCCTTTGACTTGTAAGCCGCACAGTTCAGCATAGTTGAATTTTCATTGGCGCCATTTGTAGCACGCGCACAATAAAGCACCGAGAGTGGGAAACACACGCACCACACACGCACACATGCATACACTGGCACACAAAGCACACACCCATTGCAGGTTGGCACAATCACACAATCACATTATGTCGCACACCAATCGGATTGCACAATTACTGACAATAGAATCAAGTATTGTTGTTGTGTTTCTTTTCAACGCGTCTGTGTGTCTACTCATGAGTGAGTGTGTGTGTGTGTGCCTTATATTTCGTTCGTTAATTGTATGGGCGTGCCTTTGTGCACTGCATGTTTGTCTGTCATTTTGTTATATAAAACTCTAACAGACTTCTTATTATTGTACGCTGTATCTGTATCAGTTTTTGTATCTTTATCTGAATATGTATCTGTATCTGTATCTGTATATGTATCGGTTTCTGCTTTTGTATTTCTACTTTCATATGATACTTGTTGGTTGCTAAGCTTATTCTCCAACAATATTATTGTTGCTTAGCTTACATAAAAATTGTTAAGCTGCATTTTAATGCTCGCAACGAAAAAGATCGCCTTTCTGTGCAATTTTCATGAATCAATCTATCTGCCTACGGGGAGCACACAAGTGTTAAGCGAACCATCTAAGTAAACATCCTCCCCAACTCTAGAGACGAGCCCCCAGCTCGCCGCACACTCTGAAAGTTACCTGTCGTCTGTTATTCCACAAACTAATTAGATGCGCACACATAATTTATGGTCGACTGAAATGTAAAGACCATAACTAGGATAGCGGGGTCATAAATTTAAATGGTGCTCGATCCCAGGGGCCGACCACAAAGTACTCGAAGAGCCAACAAAAAGTGCGTGCAACAAAAAATAATGTTAGATGGAAATTTTACGCATAGATGGACTCACACTCGAGTCTTCGAATATTCGAATACCCTTGACTGCTGGTGGCTGTCACACACGTTGTTCAAATTTTTCATGATTCTCTTTCTACAGTTCTTTTTTTTTTTATTTTTTTCTCTATTGCTTGCACTGTCCACGCCCACTTTGGGCGGACAGGCTGTAGGCGTAGCGCGCTCTAATGAAATTCCAGGGTGCCTGAACCGCAAGCCGATGAGAAAATATGCAAAACTAGGAAAAGATACACACATAAACACTCGCATACACATACACTTTTAAACACGTATAAAGAATTTGCACGTCGATGCCGTTGCACAGCTAGAGAGTGAGGTTAGGGTTGACTGGAACCCATATGGCGAACATTATTGGGAAACACGTCCGCTCTATAACGCACCCATGTCATCCGTGATTTGGTGTTACTTTGGGCTTTGACCTTGGCCCCGGGCCATGTACAGCTAGCTGTCCGGCCGGATGCTGCCAAGACAAATTAAGCAATGCTGACCCCAAGCAATTTGATGGCGGCATTTCGGTAATTGGCCCCGCCTTGCATAACTCAACCCTACCAAGCCATAACACATTTAACCCTCTAATCCCTCTTCTCCAGCCATAAATGGACCCATATGTTGGCATTTTAATGATGTGGCATGTAACAGGACGCTGCAATCCGGTGACGGATTTTTTTCCAACAAAGTTTAAATTCTTGAATCTTGGATTTAGCTTGAGGAATTGACATGGTCAAGATAATTTTACTTATAAGATGAGTAAATATATATGATCAAGAAGGAATGGAGTCATGTTTAAAATAGTTTAGTTAGAATGTTTTTCAAAATATGAGGAATGGTTTTTATAAGACCCTATGGATTTTGTATTATATGATTGATAGTGTTTATATATATAAATATAAAGCTAGGGAATTGTTGCTACAATTATCTACATCTAAAGTTAGTAATTTAAATCCATAAGTTATTTATAGAAAAGGTTTTATTTTGGTAATTCCGTTTTCATAGATATTTATATCTTCATGCTCTTTTTTTCAATTTTGCAAGACTTATCTAGAATCTGATATTAAGAGCAGATTTAATAAGATTAGACAAGATTAGATTTTTGTACATGCTCGTAGTTCGGGTGGAAAAGAAAATAATTGAATTTTATGAGATTGAAATTAAGTTTATTTTCTTTCCTGCCACAGTTCCTGTTTGCCTCCAGCAAATAAACATTATAAATGCATGAAAAACGTATTATGAATGTGTGTCTACACACACACACACACACACACATACACATACAAATATTTTATTTACTTGGCATTTGTATGCTTTATGCCAATTCCAAACTCATATGAACCATAAACTGTTTGCATTTGTTAGCCTGGCCTCAAGTGCTGCTCGCATGTGGCCAAAACGAATTATGTGCTGGCAGGCGGCGTCTTTAAGGATGAGGGGCGTAAGCAGCCAGGCGTGGCTGATTGGGCAGAGTGCGCTTTGGCATTGTATGGCGAATTGTATTCGTGCTCCTACTGCCAATTCTGTTCTTCTTCTTTTTTTTTTGATTTTCCTCCAGCTTCTCGTGATATATCTGCTGCTCCATCTTTCTCTCGCTCTTCAGCTTATTCGCGCTTCTCCTCCTCCTTTTTCGTGTTTTAGCTCCAGCCTCATCTTTCGGTTAATCTGCCGTTCTCCAGCTCCAGCTGCTGGGGTCATTGCCTTCTCTTGGACGCGTCTCGCATGTGCCAAGTGTCAATAACTCAACAAAGCAGTAAAAATTTCTTAAATGCCAAACAAATCGCAAATCACAAATCACGAAGCACGCACAAAAAATTGTTGCCCAAAAGCAGCTGCTGCTGCTGCTGATGCAAAATCAAGGCCAAGCTCCAACTGAAAAGGTTTAAATTCGAAGTATACTTCTCTGCTTATTATTCTTCTTCATCTCCGTATTGTTGCCTGCCTGCTTTGGCAAACAGTATTAAGTATACGTCTAGTTGTACAACTGTAAACGCTCCATCTCGTCTACTTGTTGTTGTTGTTGCGCTAGTTGTCGTTGTTGCTGTTCGAAAATATTTGTGCAAAGCTAACGCAGTAAATTACATTTGGCATATGGAAATGGAAAGCGGAATTTCAAGTTAATCAGCAAGTTATTTCTTTGCCCAGCATAAATACAAAATGCGGGCAAGCTCTAGTCGTGAAGTCCACAAATCTTTCAAATATTTTCGCTCTAGTTGGAGCAAATCAGCACAAAAATGCAGCAAAACAAAATAAATGTTGGTTTTGGTAAGAAACATTACGCATATATTTTGTTTAAAATGTTCAGTTATTGTGGGATACAATTTTAGTTTTATTATTTGTTTTTTTGAACATAAGGAAAAAATTTGAATTGAAGACTTGGTTCATTCTCCATCTAATGCCTTCCCCATTCCTTCCATTATTAAGGAAACCTCACTTCAATCATTAAAATCTGAAACATTTTTAATTTGAGAAATGTTTTTTATTTATCTTTAAAAATATTGCTTTAAGCTCGCCCACGCTCATTAGCATATAAAAATCTTGTTACTAGGATGCAAACAGTTTATCCTTGACAACAGCTTCATTTATGTGAACGTTTGGCCCAAATAAAGCGTTACAGTAAATTGGACAAAGTGTATTAAAGACTTTTTGTTGGGCATTACGGATACGCATTGACCCTCGGTATGGCATATATAAACTAGGAATAAATATTGTAAAAGCAATTCCAGGAATTCGCACACACAGACATACACACATACATATACATATAGGCAGGCTTTAGCTGTTATGTGGACTTGTTAAATTCGAGAGAAATCTATTGGTGTCAATTTTTGTCCTTGACACATTATCAAGCAAAACTGTTTGCTGGTCACCCTTTTCTCTCTCCCTCTGCCGCTCTCTTTATCTCTCTGTTTCTCTCGCTTTCTGTGTATGCATTGCCCTGATTTTTCTCCACTTTGACGTGCATTTCACTTTCACCTGTTGCACCTGTCTCGCTCTGGCGACAACATTGCCTTACCACCTGTTTTTTTTTTTACTGGAATTGTAAAGAACTGGAAAACGGTGCAATAGCTTTCCCATTTAGGTCGCAGCGGCAGCATTTCCAACACACAGGTACCCTTATTCAACAGTGCGGCTCAAAAGTTAATTAACAGTTTTATTGACTCGGTTTTTTTCTTTATTGATGTGCAGCCTCCCTCCTGTTGGATCTTTCCGCTGCCGGCAACTCTCAATCATCGGCATTGAGCGTAAGTCATAAATCGCTCAATTATTTTGCGCTGCCAGCTGCCAAGCAACAACAACAACGACAGCTGAAACAGAAACAACAACAAAAATACAAGCAACAACAACAAATTTAAGGCCGCTTCAGCCAAGCATGTCAAAGGCAATGGAGCCATCATAATATTGTATATTATATGCTGACAGCTTTAAGGCTCAGCTGCTGACACAGTTTTCCACAGGACGGCGGTGGGCGTTGGGGGCGTGTCAACAAATGAATATTGGGCAATATGAAAGTGGCTGACAATAAAGCACAGTTACTTACCAGCATATTGTATATCTATATATATATATATATTTGCAGTTATATGTGTGCGATACAAATATGACAATATTGCGATAATGAACTATAACTATGAAGAGCATAAAGACAGAGAGAGGTAGTGAAGGAGAGCGAGAGGGGCTGGGTTCTCAGCCCCCAGCCATTAAGATTTAGGGAAGGGATGCGCACGTGACCGTCAAATCATATTTCAAAATTGAGCCCAAAATCTAAAATGAAACTTTGGCATGGGAAAGTTGAACTTGTTTTAGCTGGAAATTATTTCAGTTGATAAAATATGACTTAATTTAAGCAGTTATTAGAAGCTTTTGCTCCATTAAATATTACTTAAGCAAAGCAAACTTAAATGCAGAGTTAATCATAGTCGAGCCATTAAGCAAAATGCTGTCGATCACGGCTTGAGGGAGTTATATACGATTAATATGAAAAACTCTGGATTATTCCAGAAATAATTTAAACATTCTGTTTCATTTAAAGTATATCTATGAAAAGATGCTCCTTAAGGTTATGATTAGTGGAACTCTAAAAATTATTTGAGTAAGCAAGTAATCTATATATAAAACTTAGAACAGGGTTACAAAATATTGTGTTTGATATGTTTGGATGATTGTAAGCCAGATTTGAATTCATTAGCTTCAAGCCTAAACCGAGATCTTTAAATTTGTAGCTTAGCTTAATGCAAATTCAATATAAGATACGATGTTCAAAATCACGACACGTGTTCATCACTGCGCATATTTTGATAATCTGGCCAATAACAGTATATTTGGGCCCAGAGGCCAATGTCATTGTCTGAGCGGTGTTTTGTTATGTGGCCCGGCTAATGGCATATCCATTAGACACAAAAGGCCAAATTGCGTGGCATGGTAGCGTTTCCGTTTGCCCACACCCACACACACACACCCACACACATGTATAGTGTGTGGTGTATAGCGTTTCCTGCACTTTTGTCTGGACATATGGAGGGCACTTTATCGTCACGTATTAAGCAAAGCGTGAGCCATTGCATAATTGATTTTTATTCATGTTCGAAGTTCGTAGTTCGTAGTTCGTAGTTAACATTTGTTATGCACAGCATGCGGCACGCTTAACCTGCGTGTACGTATGTGTGAGTGTGTGATATAAGTTTATAATGTGCTGGGGAAAAGTTTTTGCAACTAACGTTTGAACATTTTTTCCGTTTGCAGTTAGATTTCGCTTAATGACGCTGATTAAAGCTTAAACGTACTCGATATGAATAAACAATTTCTAAGCGTATCGCAGGAACCGCACTCGAGCGATGCCCATCGCAATCGCACACGGTAAATAATCTTTCCCCCACACTTCTTCTTCTCTGCTAAAATTACATTTTGAAATTATAGCTCGGAACGCGCATCCAGCTTGGCTCTGCCTCTCAACTCGCTTTTGGACTTTTACGACAAGCAGCAGGAGCAATGCAAATCGGTCACTTTGCTCCCCCTGCCAAGCAGCTGCAACAGCAACAACAGCAACAGTCAGAACAGCAACAGCAACAGCAACAACAGCAGCAGCAGCAGCTGCAGCAGCATCGTTCGTCGTCATTCCTCCCACTATTATCCGATGCTCGAGGATAAGCAGAAGCCAAACCAACTACAGCAAGTTGGAGCCGATTTACTGGTAAATACCTTTCCAAACTCTCAGAAAATCCTTACTAAGCCACAAATTTCACTTGAAAAAGTGTTTCAATAAAACGTTGTTAGCTATGAGAAATTTCTGGAATCGTAGCATATACATACCTGACCCTCAAAGCCAACATGTTGCAATTCTCTGAGAAGTAATTCAAAGTAGAGTTGCTAAGTTTTCAGTTGTAATTGAAATCTTTTGAGGTACTTCAGAGGAATTTTTATTCAATTAAAGATTAACCAACTCAAAATGTGACTGTTTGCTCTTTTAAAGCATAGCAGATATTTTAATAAGATAATAATACTATACCTTTAAAAATATTACAATTTAGTCTATAAACCTTTCATAAAGTTCTCGAATATCGGCTTAAAAGTTAAGTTTTATAAAAGTCCTTCTTTTAAGAACAAACTAATAAGAGACACTCAGAAACTATTATGGCACAAAAATTTGACTTATTAGAGGTGACAGCTTGGCCTTAAGCATGGATTAATAGCTGATCAATAATGCTCAATAGTATTAAAATACATAAAAGAGGTTTATTAAAGTATGTCAATCGATGTTATAGTTCAGCTATTAGCAAAGCTTCTAATAATAATCAACGTATATAAATTTAAGTTATTCTCTCCTTAAGCCACATTTGGCTGCAAAAAGGCTAACTGTTCAGCACTGTTGCACTAAGTTATGCGAACGAACTTTCGCTGGCGGTGCATAATTTATCGATGTTGCAGTTTCACAACTGCACCTCCGCCCTCTCCACCCACCTGAACTATGCACGCGCTGCACAACGTCGGGCACCCTCCTTAGACTCCCTGCCAGGGTATCTGGGAACTGGGTAGCTCTCAGCCGTCTGCCCGCATCATCGTCAAAAATGTTTTGTGTGCCACGCGCGCAAATCTGCAGGCAAATAAGGTACCGACCACACCTCCTTCCCCCGTCCACGCTTTCAGACTTGCCTCTCTGTTGCCACGTTCAGCTGCTAATTTGCCTGTGCAGCTGAAGAGAAAGCTGTGTCAGATTTTGCACTGCGGCTTAGCGCCGGCTTAGACTGAACCATTGCCCCGCCCGAATTGCCATTTGACTTTCTACTTTTCATTTCTGTGTGTGTGTGCGTGTGTGTGGCAGGTAAACATGGCGGATCAAAAATATTGCAAGTCAGCTCCGAAGCACCAGCAGCTGGTACGTGTGGACACGCCCGTAACGCCTCCGCCGCCCATTCCCCGTCGCCTGATGCGCGCCGTCAAATGCGCCTGGCAGACCGGCAGCCAGGATGTTGGCCAGGATATCGTTGCCTCTGCGAATGCCAGCGTGTTTGTTTATCCGCAGACAGCAAGCCAAACTATGGAGTGCACAGGTGGATCGGCAGGCGGAGGTGTTGGACAATCAGCACTGCTTGTTGACCTGGCCGCACGTCCGACATACGCGGATGCCGATGGCATATCCGATGACGACCGCATGAGCTTGGAGAATTCCGTTTTCGATGAGTCACTGACCTCGACACCTGTCAAGATCGCCAGCTATCACAACAGTAACCGTTATGCCACCAGCCACATGACCAAACGTGCTCAGCGCTCCTCCAGCAGCACCGTGGACTCCGCCTATGGCTCCTCCTCGGGTGGCCACAGCGAGCGCTTTGCCTCAAGCTCGACTAGCGTTGACTTTCGCAGTCGCTTCTCATCGGTCGACACGCAATCCTCGCTGGACGAGAAGCCACTAACCAGCTCAATTGATTCGCCCCTGGCCAAGGACACTTCCCGGCTGGAGCGTGCGGCTCTGAACGATGTCATGCATAAGCTGAACAACAATCTGTACGGCAGTAACGGCAGCAACAGCAATGCTGCCAGCAGCAACAACAACAACAGCAGCAAGCTGCCAATGGTACCGGCTAGAAAGCTGCCGCAGCTGCCGGTGAAGTTGCCACCGCCACCACCCAATCCCAAGAGCAGCCACAACTCGTCTAGCGACTGCAGCAAGGAGAGCAGCAGCAGCGTCTCGGCCTCAGCTTCGACCTCATCCGCTGGCAGCGGCTCGAGCACCATATCCAGTGCCACAATGTCCTCCAGCTCCGGGCCGGAGGCTGCACCCATAGCCAATAACCAAGTGAAACGTCCAGGTCCGCCGGAGCCACCGTTGCGCAATCTCAATGCGTTCGAGTGCATGGATAACGTGGCCAAGGTGCATCAGGCACCGCCTCCGTTGACCGTGCGCAACAAGTTGACCCGCAAAAAGCCGCCGCCCATCGTTTACCCCAAGCTGCAGCAGCGCCAGGACTCAACGCTGTCCAGTGACAGCTACTCGATCAGCTCCAGTCCCGGCTACAACTCCAAGCTAATGGAGACGCCGCTCCTCTCGTCAGCACAGACAGCACGCAAGAGCCAAGCCCCCAGCGTGGTCCAGCGGCAGCCTCTGATGGATTTGGTTCCGTCTCGCTTCGGCATTGGCACTGGTGGCAGTCAAGGGCCGCCTGTGCGTGGCAAAATGAATTTTCGCCAGGACTCGACCATATCCAGCGACAGCTTCAGCCAGACCTCCAGTCCGGGCTACAATCCCAAGCTCATGGAGGCGCCGCTGCTGCCCTCGTTGTCTGCCAAGCGGCTGTGCAGCGCTCCAGCTCCCATTGTTTGCCGCCAGGGCGTGCAGCATGAGCCCATCGAGGAGCTGGAGCCGCCCCAGACCCTGTCGCCGCTCAACAAGTGCGCCAGTGCCACGCCCAGCAGCCTACAGACGATCGTTCGCTTTCAGAATGGAGCACCGCACACCATGTCCTTGCAGCATCAGGTGAGCGCTTAGTCCACCCTTCGGCTACTTTCCCACTCATCCTTGCTCTCTTCACAGATCATCAATCGGCGCAAGAGTTCGAACCCGTATATCACCAACGGACGCTTGAAGTTTCGTCTATTCCAGGTGCTGATCAATGCATTCGCCCTGCTGGCCATTGCCGGCGGTCTGGCTGCCTACTTCAATGCGTACCCAACAATTAAGTTTGTGAACAAGACCATCATCAATACCATCCATGTGGAGGATACCTCGAGCTTTGGAAAGAATCCCGCACCGGGCACCTGTTTGCCAATTATTATCAAATTTTGCTCTGGACCGCAGATACCCTACAATTATACCGTCTTTCCCAATTATATTGGGCACTTTGGGCAGTTGGAGACTCAAGTGGTAAATACGATCTGAATTGTCAGCCAGAGCTTTAAATAATCCCGTTCTTAGGATCTCGACTCGTATGAGGCGCTGGTCGATGTGCGTTGCTATGAGCTAGTCTCCTTGTTCCTTTGTACGCTCTTTGTGCCCAAGTGTGGACAAACTGGGTAAGTCACAGGTTATCCTATACTATATCCTTCAAAATCAGAACTTTACAAGGCAGCGGTACCTTTTTTTAGATATTAGATATTATTGTAAAGCTTTTAATTAAAATTTCACGAGTCTCACTTTGCTTACTAGTAAGAATGGATTTCAGCTAAAGATTTTAAGGCAAAGAGATTATTTTTTTTTTAGATATTTTAGACTTAATTTAAGTTAGATGACTAGATAATGGAACCCTCTCTATTGATCAACCATTACATTTGTGCTTTGATTTCTGATCCTAACTTGTTGTACTATAAAATGAACTTAGTGTCCGTTTAATAGCTCAGGATTCTATGCCAGCTGCGTACACTCTACCCATTTTTAATAAAGAGTATTTCAATGAAATGATCAATTTTAAGCTAGAAAGTTCACAACTCAATATTTGTATAACCTGTATTTGCCTTCTAAAGCGCCGCCGTGCCGCCCTGTAAGACGCTCTGCACGGAAACGATGCGTCGCTGTGGGTTCTTCTTTGATGTCTTTGGCCTGAGCCTGCCCGAGTACTTAAATTGCAAGCTCTTCAAGGACTTTTCCAGCGCGGAGGATTGCGTGGGCCTGGACGAGGTGCGCGAAGTAATGTTGTCATCCGCAAATCCCAAGTGCGATGGCTTCCAATGCGATACGAATCGTTGCCTGCCGCACGAATACGTCTGTGATGGTCAACTGGACTGCATGGATCACAAGGACGAGAGCAACTGCGAGCGCTGCCAGAAGGGCGAGATCTTCTGCGGCGATGAGCATTGCATTTCCCTCGATCGCGCCTGCGATGGCATTATTGATTGTCCCTACGGCCAGGACGAGCGCAATTGTTGTATGTTTTAGATCTAGATTCAAATCATTGCCTGCTAACTATTATTGTTTATCTTGTTGCTGCAGTGCGTCTGAGTGAACGCAATGGAGATGTAGGCTCTGGCGTCCTGGAAGTCTATCGCACGAACAACCGCCAATGGGTGCCCGCTTGTGTCAAGAATTGGGATCGCACCGTCTCGCCCAGTGCCGTGTGCTCCATATTGGGCTATTCGGCGGTGAATGACACTAGCGTGGTTACCCAGCATACCCATCGCTCTCTCCTGACCTCGGTTAATGTCTCCACGGATATATGGAAGCTGTATGCCAAACGTCGATCTACGCTGATGCAGGAGTTCGCTAACTGCCTGCCAACGGAGGATTATCCGATAGCAGAGCTAACCTGCTCCAATTTTGGTGGGTTTTCACATATAATGGACTCATGTGCAAGGCCTAATCTTCTCCTGATTTTACTAGAGTGCGGCAAAGTCAAACGTGGACGTCACAAGCCCTCCAGGCGAATTATAGGAGGCTCCCAGGCCAGTCCCGGCAATTGGCCTTTCCTAGCTGCCATTTTAGGTGGACCCGAGAAGATATTCTACTGCGCAGGTGTCCTCATCTCCGATCAGTGGGTGCTCACTGCTTCTCACTGTGTGGGCAAGTAAGTCCTGACCTAGCCTTAAATATATATGTATAGTTGCACATCAGTGTCTTCCATGACAGTCATACGGTCATCGATTTGGAGGATTGGACCATACAGCTGGGCGTCACGCGTCGCAATACGTTTACCTACACGGGCCTCAAGGTGAAAGTCAGAACAGTCATACCGCATCCGCAATACAATATGGCCATAGCCCATGACAATGATATAGCCCTTTTTCAGGTGAGTTAATAATCTATCTTTAAACCAAGTATTACTTATTTTGTGATCTTTTTTCTAGCTGGCCACCCGTGTTGCTTTCCATGAGCATTTGCTGCCCGTTTGTCTGCCACCGCCCAGCATCAAGAATCTGCGAGCCGGGCAGCTTTGCACGGTCATAGGCTGGGGCAAGCGGGAGGACAAGGACCGTAAGTGATTACACTCTCTAACGTTGCTTTTTTCTTACACCCATATTTATATTTACCTTGCAGCCAAGTCCACCTACGAATTCATAGTCAACGAGGTGCAGGTCCCAATTATCACGCGCAATCAATGTGACGACTGGCTCGACAATCTCACCGTATCCGATGGCATGGTCTGTGCGGGCTTTGATGATGGCGGCAAGGATGCATGTCAGGTAAGTTTCTTAAGTCTAAATGTTGCTGTTTTTTTTTGGACTGAATAACTGAGTTATTGATTGATTGACGAACTGTCTAGCTTGCTGACAGACGGATTGACAAACTTATTGCCTGAGTAGCAAACTGTAGACTGAAATTTTTGACTAACTTACTGACTGATTGAGTGACTAATGAACCAGTTCACGAAGTCTGAATGACTGACCCATTGACTGGCGAACTGATTCTTTTGCTGTTTTACCATATTCAATCTGCCTGCTGCATATATTTTCACATTTTAAACATTATTAATGGGACATGTTACAGGGTGATTCGGGTGGACCTTTGTTGTGTCCGTATCCCGGCGAAAAGGATCGTTGGTTTGTTGGCGGCATCGTCTCCTGGGGCATAATGTGCGCCCATCCAAAGTTACCCGGCGTCTATGCGAATGTCATCAAGTATGTACCCTGGATTAATGAACAAATACAAAAGTATTCGCGTCCTGCCAGCGAAGATCCGGTCCAAAAATACGATCTACATCCCGGCGGACCGGATATACTCTCTAAACTGGTAACGGCTCCGGTAAGAAAGCGTAAACCCTATAACTATCATAATGGCAAGCCGAAGGGCATCGACTACTACGACAGTGACGAGCGTAAGTAATCGAACAGCCTCTAATTGTAGTACTACATATGTATACCTAACTTATATAGTGAACATGAAGATGATATTTGAATACAGCATATCCTTGAAACGTTTGCACAAAGTACAAAGCCAAAGCTGTTGTGCTCAATACACACACACACACACACACCCAATCAATCACAGACACACACACATACATATATATTTTGCTACTGAACTTGAGATATTGCTGGTTTTTGAAACAGCATTATACATATATTATTACAACCATGAAATCTGGGCAACATAATCGTATGTCAATTTGCCGAATTTATTTGTCAATTTTTTTACAAGGAGTTTTCTATGAATCAGAAACCACTTAAGCAACACCTTATGTCAATAAAAACAAACACATATAGCAAATGGAGTATCCATATATTTATAGATATAGATACCCAATCATAATCCTTGTGTATCAATGTGTCTAAAAAAATACAATAAATAATCGTAAATTGTGGACAATAAAGAGAAAGAGTTAAATACCTTTCGATAAAACCTACACATATAGCTTAAGATAACTGTAAAAGAAATACAAAAGTTGTATATCTATATAAACAAACAAAAAAAAAAAACTGTAAACAAAAATGTATGATTGCCGCCAACAAAAACAAAAAATGTAGAAAATAAAAAGATCAGCTTAAAGATCAGCCGAACACTAAGCACAAACTAAAACTTAAACAGCATAATTATTTATAGTTAATAGCTAAATGTGTGTTTAGAAATTAGATGAGAGAAATCTACAACTATAGACAATAAATACCAAAGAAAATGGAAAACAATTGCTGATCTAAAGCATTTGATGGGGTCTTTCGGTTATAAAAATAAACTTTCTAAAATACCAAACTAAGATGTGCAAAGGACAATAAATGTGCACAAAGAAATGGAATAAACTATACCTTAAACTTAAACGTAGATGTTCTAAAACAAATAAAATGTCTTCTTAAGACCTATTTAGTTTATAGAAAATTCATGAAAATACTAACTACAATGCGTGGGTTTCAGCTTTAAACAAATATTAATTGAATGTGGAATAAAGTACAGAGAAGGAAGAAAAACTTACCTATATGTATTATACATGCATATATTGAAGGCTAACTTGATGTACTATTTACAAAACAATAATAAATATATATATTAATTAAAAAAAAAAAAAAACAGATGGAGTCATCCAAAAATTAAATTATATACATGCTTTTTAAATGTGAAGATAACTAATATTTATAGCTATATACAACAAATGTTATATATACTTGTTTAGCGCATTAGACTGGACGCCAAGGTAAAGAACTCTTTAATATACAAATATGAGAAAAATAAATAAAAGAGTAGTCGCTTTTCAGTTATGCTGCAAGGAAAAGAAATGAAAGTAAACAATCATAAATAAATGATTTCTCTTAGTTTTCAATTCAATTTCATAATTCGCTTAGGCCCTGGTCCTACCTATGCCTATGCCAGCTAGTACTATATTATCTATATATATGGCTGTCTACAATATTTACAGCTACTTTGCTATATGAAAAAAAAATGCGTAACTAAAGACTCAAAATTGGTTGTTTCAGGCTTAAAAAAAAGAAAATTAATAAATAAAAGAACAAATCAATTTAAAATATGATTTCTTAGTCAAACTATCGTTTCTAGCTAAACTTGTTGAAAATGCTTTAGATGAGTATTACGAGTATATATATATAAAATGTGTGTACGTATGTGTATAATCCATAAATAGCATTAGCTGCTACTTGTATACAAATGTATTTGCATGTTTTGTACAATCAGTTTACAAAAGGAAAACAAACCGAAAATAAATAAAAAGAAAGAGTATATAAATATAAAATATTATTTGTAAGCCTCAAATGAAGCGCATATTACACAAGGCACACGAAATACTTTGTAAGGAACAAAATAAAAAGAAGAAATATAAGTATTACTGTAAGCGAAATATACAACAAAATATACATATATCGAAAGAAAATATACATGTACATGTGGTATATATATATATCAAGTAGTCGTAGCTTTAAGCAGATGTGATGGTGTCTAAAATTTATACATGCATATATTCAAATGTTTATACAGACGAGTAAATAAGTACATATACTCATATATACATAACTATATTATACACATATATACACATGCACGTGTATGTGTGTTGAACAGCAGGCTGTTTGGCATCCTTTATATGCATCAGCAGGATTATCCATGGAACGCTTAGATAAATATTAGACTGGGCAGGACAACACGCACACACAAGCAACAAAAAATGCTTAATTCTAAAATGAAATGAAACTAATTTAAGAACAATAACAACTATCATACAAATATATATCCATATAGAACACATTTTATGTAGTCCTTAATGTCTTCATGTCCTCTGATTTACTGTTAGCCTTTGAATTTTCCACTTGATTTCCAACTCTTAAGTTCTTAAGTTTACCTTCTTGAATTTAGGATCATGTTAAAGGATGTGGGCTGTACCCATGATCCAGGCAACTATAAAAAATAAAAAAAAAAAAAAAAACCAACGCTTAGCTTTATGTATATTTAGTCTAAAACAATACACACTTATATATAAATATATATATACATACATTTATATATAGATGTAAAAATGCTTAGCATTGGCAAGTGAAATATGTTATATACATGGATATATACTATATATATGTATACATATATATGATCAACTCGGCAGAGAGTACACTTACATTGGTATTGGTATTTAAAATAAGTACATACAATAAATGTGCACACAATCAACACACACACATAAATATATATATATAATATATTTATATATATATACAAATATTAGTTAAAATTGCTATGCTTAAATAAGAAATGGGCCTATGCGTGTTTATTTTGTTGAAGAAGAAGATGAAAAACATTTGTGTTGAATTCAATTTCAATGTGCTTAACAAACAAATAATTAAATAAATCTAAAGCAAACAATGACAATATAATAAATGTAGCGAAATGTTAAATGTAAAATGTAGCAAAATTGCAGACACACAAATTTGAAAAAACTAACAACCAAAAAGCTGATTAAAAGCTAGTTGAATTTACATGTGTGTGTATACACAAATATCAAAATATATATACATACATACAAACATACATATGCACATATGTATTTGTTTAAAGATGATCATTTGGTGAAATGCACTTGTTAATTATGCACAGTTCGACAGAAAGGAAAACAACTTTATAAAGAATTTACATATTTATTAAAATAAAAACAAAAAACAAAAGAAACAACCATTGACAATAAAATTGAAACTGATTTTCCGATTGCATCTAAAATGGCATCGAGAATTTATGAAACGTTTTACATTGAAATTTGTTGAATTGTAAACAAAGTGTTGGCTTTCAGCATTTTGCAAGAGTTTAATTAAATGATATGGGGAGATCCCTAAATGAAAAATGAAAACTTGCCGTACAATAACTAAAAAATGTGCATAAATCTAAGTGGCACACACATACACACACACCCACACCCACACCTAGACACACACACACACTCGTATAACCAACTAAATGCTATAAGCAAAATGTCATACATATATACATACTATATACTTAACTATATAAATGTTGAAAAATAAATGTATAAAACTATAAAATGCATTCGTTTTTTTTATAAATTGTATACTTTTATAATTACAAAAAATTGTCTTTTTACGTGAAATTTTGATTGCGACTTGAATTGGTCTGCAAACACTTTGAACTTAAGTTACAAATTCTTTTATAAATGCATTTAAAGTTATTTCAGGTAACCCTTCACCACGTCGCGCATTTGGCCAATCACTTGCCGTTGATCGGATGCACCGACCACGGCCGTGCCGGACACAATCCAATTGGCGCCCGCTTTGGCACAGCAATCGATGGTCTTTGGTCCAACACCGCCATCCACCTCGATGTCCAGATTGGGATAGTTGGTGCGCAGCCATTCCACTTTCGACATCATGTCGCCCATGAACGATTGTCCGCCAAAGCCTGGCTCCACTGTCATGACCAGCACAAGATCCGCTATGTCAATGTATTGTTCAATTTCCTTCACCTGCAAGCAACACATGTGTTCAAAAAGAGCGCGTGCGGTCATAACCTCAATTTTACCTTAGTGCCCGGCTTAATGGCCAGACCGACTTTCATGCCGGCCTCCTGTATCAGACGCGTGACCTTGCACACGTCCTCAACTGGTTCCACATGAAAAGTGTACAGATTAACGCCCGCATCAGCCATGGGCGCTATCCATTGCTCTGGATTCTGAACCATCATGTGCGTCTCAAAGAATGCCTCCTATTGTACACCAAAACGTGAATGTGTGTCGCAAGCCATACGATCTACAAAAGCCACAATTTTACCTTGATGTGGTTGCGCAAGCACTTCACCATTGGATGCCCGAATGTAAGATTCGGCACAAAAGCGCCATCCATAACATCCAAATGCAAATAATCCGCACCATTGTCCAACAATTTCTGTGACTCCGCGGCCAAATTGGCTAAGTCGGCGTTCAGAATGGAGGGTCCTATTTTGGCTTGAATTGGCATGTTGCTTGTGTTTTTGCAGACGCAACTTGGACGCGCCGTTTGGCAAGTGAGCAAAGCCGTCTTACCCGTAAAGGTCGAACTGAGGGGAGCTGAAGTTCGAAATTTTGACGTTTTAGAACATAAACAAGCCGAACGAGGGCGGCACAAATCTCTCGACGTTAACACGCGAATGGCCACACAACTGGTGTTCATTTTTAATTCAGTTACTTCAATTTGTTCATTTTTGCGCTTAAAAAATACTTTACATTGAGAATGTAGGTTGGACTGCTTAGATATAATAAATACAACTACAGTTCGTCCTTAACATGTAGGCCAGGATATTCCTTGTTCTCGATGGTAACACCCTTGCAGCGCTCTTGCTCCACCAAAAAGTCTTTTGCCTCCCAGGCCTGCGCACCATCTTTGAACAAGAATATCGCTCGATTATCGTCAACCATGTAGCGCTCTGCTTGTATGTGATTGTTCCATAAGCTCGTCTGCCATATCTTAGTGATCTCTTCGCCCTGATCGCGCGTTGGGTTGCCGGTGACCGAAACAAATGTCATTAGCGTGCGGCCTTTTTTCGACACTTTCAATAAATCTTCGGGATTTTTGCTGGCCAATTTCGACATATCTAGTTTTGGTTGTGGTCGTAAGTGCTCCGGCAGCTCATCCGGCTCTAGAGGTTCTTCATCTTCCTGCAAAAGTTACATTTACTGGAGTGTTCGTACTCAATTTTAGTGTTTACACACATCCCACTGGTCCAGCAATCGTTCCAAATCGGCTTCACTGTAATCCCGTATATCCTTCTTTGCCCAGTCTGGTTTTTCTTCATCCGTAAACTTCTTGGATAGTACAATAGGCACAAAGGCCAACAATAGCAATAAGAGCCCTGTTTTCATTATTAAATTTTATTTTAAAAACACCCTCAGCTCAACACGTCAGCTTGTCAAATTGCCATTCTCTTGAAACAGCAACAAGTAGATACTAACAACATTGTTGTAAAAATGGCATTCGCAAGGAATCGCGAACAAAACAAACGCTTTTTGCCTAAATTAAGTGTGACCACATTTTTGATTTTAGTACCATCTATGTAATATATCTATTAACATAACAGAGCAAAGAGTGGAATATTATTTTAGTGGGAGAAGATTGAGCCAACACAGCCTGTCTTACACTCTGCGAATGTTACTTTCGAGAGAAGAACGTGCACACTGATGTACTTATTGAGCGGCTCTCGCGACGGCTAACCAAACGGCCACACAGGCACAGCTGTTGCCCGCTAAAGTTTAGTTGTAATCGAATGCTGTTCGGTGTTGCGTGTGTTTCGGTATTTACGCACTAAAGAAAATTTTACAGTGAGCAAGGTAAAATTTCAATGGTGTGGTTGTTGTTATTATTATTTTTGTTGTGTTTCATTTGGCAATTAAAGATAAAGCTTTGCAAATGCATATAAAGAAAGGCAGTAAAATCAGGTGTACACATAAAGAAATAATAGAAGTGAATTCATATCGGTTCCAGAGGTGCTTTCACACACACTGACACAATTACATTTTGATGTTAATTAACGTAACACTTGCAAACAGTGCCAAATGTTTTACCCATATTGTATTCATTATTCTAATGCTTGGCGAAATATTTAAATACAGTGGCTGCGTATTATTTTGTTAGCATGTTTTGGTTCTGTTTTTCTGTGGATGGTTGTTGGTGATGACATCATCATCAACATCAACGCCGTGTGTTATTTTGTCTCTTAAATCTATTCCATTCTGTTTTGTTCAAATGTTTAGAAAAGGCTAAATTCATACAATCCGAGAGCGTTTAATAAAACGACCATCGACCACACACACAAACACTCACACGCATACGCATACGCATAAGTTAAACAATAACAAACATAAACGAAATATTTAAAATCAATAAGCAGCCGCCTATCGGCTGCCAACAGCTGGTTTCTTCAATTGGAATTGAGAGGTGTTAAACACGGCACATCAACGACGACGAAGACGAAGACGGCCTTAGGATGGTGTTCGAGGCCGTGGTGGCCGATGTGCTCAACAAGGTTTTGGGTGACTACATCGAGAATTTGGATCATAAACAATTAAAAATTGGCATCTGGGGAGGTGAGTACACTTAAATGCTGCCAAAATGTGTGTCTGTATAATAAAGAAAGCAGTTAAATGTCACGCAATTTACACATTTACCTCAATTTACTATCCACCAGCCCCATGCACTATATATATATATATATATATATGTACATGTGTATATTACTCTTGATCACATCATTTCTGCTCATGCGACCTTATCCTTCAGCCTTTACACGGTGACCTAATTGCTGAATATTTGCATGGGCGTGTGAGCGTTGAGAATGCGCTCTCCCATGACTGTCTGTTGTGTCTTCTACTCTCTCACTCTCTTGCTCTTTTCTCTCTCTGTCTCTATGAAGCTGTTGAACTGTTGCTTCCGTTGTGGAATGCTTTGGGTGACAGACCCACCTCATCCCTCCAGCGATTGTCTGAGGCCTAACCAGCTACAGCAACAACATTTGCTGTTTTTTATACCCTCTACTCATTGAAAATGGCTAAACGGGGTATATTGATTTTGTGTTACATACATTAACATTAACTGGCAGATAAATATCAACAATCAAGTTGATTTAGCCCTGCCCGTCTGTCTATCACCAACTATATCCGTCTGTCCACATGTATAAACGCGTCGATCTCAACAACTATAAAAGCTGGAGCCTTGAAATTGTATATGTAGGTTCTCATTTAGCACGTGCAGTTCTGGTTTATTCCAAAGAGTCAATAACTTCTTCCGTTTGCTTGTTGTCAACAACACATTTTAATTAAGTAAGCAACATTTTTATATTGCAACACTGCACAAGGTATGGTCCAGCTGGTCAGACTCGACTAAACTTAACGTACTTGTTTTTTTTGCGGTTTCTATAGTTTTTTTTTGAAGTCTTGCACGGAGTTTTAGTTTCGTCATGTAATGTGTAACTTAGAGAAGGGTTGCGATCGATACATGTAACTAGATAAATAAAGAGCTACTTAAGATTTACTTTGATTAAAATGACGCTGAATGAAAAATTGCTTATTATTTAACAAAATATCCTCAAGTCTTGAAGTTCAAAACATATTTTTAGCTTCGCTTTGCGTTTTTTTCTCTCCCTTGAGCTCGTACAAAATAAATATAAACATTCCTTCTCTGTACTTGTTTTGTTTTTGCCTTATCTTCTGTCTTAAGCTGTATAATAATTCTTTGCAACACTTATAAAACATAAAAAGAAAAAATATGTCTACCAGTTGCTCATATTACACGATATACAATTATAAAATGCAACGTTTCCCATTCAGTTGTTGACACGAATAAGCGACTGTTTAGGCTTCTATATAAGCATATTGTACATATGTATTTGTGTGCTATATACATTGTTGTATTTAAACGATTACGAAGCCTATCTAGATAGCTATACGATTGCTTTTACTTCGGATGGTTAAATATAGATAGTTATTTAGGCATTCTTCAAAGTTTTTATATCATAAATAATGTTAATTTAAAACAATAACTGTGGTGCCCAGACCCATCCAAATCAGTTATGTAAACCCCCAAAAGACTGGTTTGTTTCGACTATTTAAGTTTCTATGACAACCAAACTAATTCTGAACTTGAACTTTGATGACATAATACGGGTCTCATGAATAATCTCTTTGTATGTTAACAGACTTTTTATTATATGGGTTAAAAGGTTATATAAGTTGGAAAAAAGAGTAAGGCACGAACAAAGATTATATAAAACCTTATATATTTACATAATAAAATCAAATTAGAGCTGTAAGACTGTCTTCATATATATTTATTATATTTTACTATTGTTATTTTTGCGTCAAATTCAACTAAAAATTATAATACTAACCATCAAGTTAAGATTTAATAAATGTGTCTTCAAGAGTATTTTTAATTGCTTGTAATCGTTAAATACACTTAAAATTGTGTCACTTACTCAATTATTTTTTTATGTAAACCTCATATATGTATGCATTTACTGATTCATCCAAAACTGTTCATAATATTTCCCCATGTGAGCAAATTCTCTGACTGATAAGAGGCAGTTGACTGGCGATAAGAGTTCGAAAGATTCAGAAGAAAAACAATTATAAAATGTACCCTTTTAAAGTGGAATACCTTTCGATTTTTGTATTTTTAACGCTTACAGTTTTAACTCACTTATTTTTAATATAAATAGCAGTCAATTTTTCTATGTATAAATTTTAATTATACCCATAGGCCCGCATTGACCCCTTTACAAAAAAAGGAAAAATAAATACTACTGTAAATTAACTAAAAGATAATATTATTTATAGTTGCACATCTTTCACATACTTTCTTTCCGATTACTTGCGTAAAATTATCAGTTGCAATATCTATAACTCAAAATTTATATAAATAATGATAACTTAAAAAATTAATTGCACTTATTGTCTAATGCCGTCCACTTTGTCCGATACTCTTACTTTTAATCAATCCCATTGTACTATTTGCTGATAATACAAATAAATTGAGTTGTATATTATCAGAGAAATCTTTAGTTAATGATACTGCGTGGGCCTTGGCTATTAACTTTTCTAATCAGTTACCAAATTGACCTATATAAGTAATTCAATAAAAATTATGCGCTGCCTGAGGTTAAAAAATTTTCTTTGCATTCCAAGCATAACAAACAATCAAAATGCCAGACACGCCTAATTGACCACCAATATAAAGCCATGTGTGCTTGATATGGTATCGTATATATATACAAAGACTATAATATATATATACATATGTATATGTGTGGATGTGATCGCTAATATTTTTATCGGCATTTGTTTGTTTGGACACATTTCTAACGCACTTGCTGTAATAAATCAATTTGCTATTCGTATAATTTATTTAAGTATATAATTGCTAATTATTGTATATTTACTTGTTCAATTTATTTTAAGGCGATGTGGTCTTACACAACCTTCAGATACGTGGCAATGCCTTGGACGAAATGGATCTGCCCGTGCAGCTGGTCTACGGCTATTTGGGTAAGACAAATGTTACTTTAAAAAACCGTGTTCTTTTAATAATCATCCTCTGTCTTCAGGTAAACTGGTGCTGAAAATTCCCTGGAAGAATTTGTACAGCCAGCCGGTTATAGTGGATATCGATGATCTGTATGCCCTTGTGACACCCAACAATAATGTTCGCTACAATGCCGAAAAGGAGGCCAAATATGAGCTTGCTGTCAAAATGGCTGCTCTGGACGCTCTGGAGGCAGCCCGCAAAAAGGAGCTCGCGTCGGGTAATATAAATTTAATCATATATGTTGCTGGAAGATAGTAATTTGTAAATCCTTATATTTTGGCAGATGCTCCCAAGGGGGACGCTGGCTTCACAGAGAAACTGACTGCACAAATTGTCAACAATTTGCAGATCAAAATTAGCAATGTGCATTTGCGATACGAGGATTCCACAACGACAGGCAGTATCTTCTCCTTTGGAATCACATTGCATGAGCTGGAGCTCTATACAACGGATAAAAACTGGGACAAAACCTATATGACGGAGCGTGCGTCGCAGGTTTTCAAAATTGCGAATCTCTCCTGCCTGGCAGCTTATATGAACTGCAAAGCTAAGCTGTATGCGCAAGATAATAAGGATTCGCTTGCTGAGAAGTTTAGGGAACAAATAGCACGGAAAGACTTTAAGCCCACAAACTACTGTTATGGTAAATGGTCTAAGACATAATTTTGACTCACAGAATAAGTTCGCAATTTGCATTTACCTAGTGCTGGGTCCGATTTCCTGCAATGCTAAGCTGAAGCTTAACATGAATCCGGAACTGGATGTGCCAGCGTTTGATATTCCAAAAATTGATCTGAGCTTGGAAATGGAAACCCTAAACGTGGGCCTCACAAATACACAGTTCCAATATGTTATACAGCTGGGCGATGCCATGAATCGCATGCAGCTCGGTGTGCCCTATCGCAAATATCGGCCCTACAATTTACGTAAGTTAAACATCTGTTCTTTAAATGGCTCTCTCTAACCGTCTGCACCCACACATATTCACACACAGCTTACAAGGGTCACGCGAGAGAGTGGTGGCAGTTTGCAATTACAGCTGTGCTCGAGCACGATGTGCGGCGTGTGAATCGCACCTGGAACTGGGAGTATATAAAAGAGCATCGCGAACGTTGCAATGTCTACGCAGAGGTACAGTTTATATTGTTTTCAATACTCACACCTTATAGTATACCCTCTAATTAATTTTTTGCAGAAATACAAAGAACGCCAAACATGTAAAAAGCCGTCCAAAACACTGCTGGAAACGTGCAATATGCTTGAACAAAAGCTAGATGTCTTCAATCTATTGCTTATACGTCAACGAGTCAACATCGAAGTAACCAAAATACAGGAAGAAGCGCCAGCTCAGGATACTGGCTGGTTTAGCGGATGGTTTGGCGGTGGTGCTGCAAAGAAAGAAGATGACGAAGGAGCAGGTCAAAAATTGGGTAATACAAATAATTTTAATCTTACAGTCGATGTGTAACTCATTACATCATTATAGTACGCAAATTTGAGGCGGCTATGACGGCAGACGAGAAGGCCAAAATGTTTAAAGCCATTGGGTACGAGGAGAACGCCAAGCCGCAAGATATGCCCGAGGACTATGTGGCCCTGAAAATGAATTTTAAGTTGATTGCCCTCGAGTTGGGACTATACCAGGAATTGGAGACTGCCAAAACTGGTCAGAGCAGCGCACTTGACTATTTCAATTTGCCATCCATAGTACAGTTGAAATTTTCCATGGCAACGGCAATGATATCTCAACGACCGGCCGCTAATGCTATTAGCGTGACAGCTGGCATGAAGAGTCTGCAGATGACGGGACTCAGCCGTAATGAAGAAACACCTATGCTGGTAGAGTCAATAACAACCGATGAGTTTAATTTGCTTGACATATTCTTTGAAACCAATCCCATTGATAAGCTGTGCAATCAGCGGGTCAAAGTCGTCGCCCGGCCTCTACAAATCATATACGATGCCCAGACCATTTTGTCAGTCGCAAGTATTTTCAAGCCGCCGACCGATGTGAATTTATCGAAATTCGAGGAAACGGCAACCTCGAAACTAGTTGACATCAAGGAACGGTCTGCGACGGGAATGCAATATGTGATTGATCAGAAGTCAGTGCTAGATGCAGACATATTGCTTATGCCAAACATTTTAGTAGTGCCCCATGGCGGCATCTACGTGCCCAATGAGAAGTCTCTAATTGTGCTCAGTCTGGGTCAGGTGCATGTTACAACGAAAGCTCATCGTACATCAGATCAAGTTAAAACCATGTTTGATAAGGGCCACGAAAAAGAAGATATTTTGAAGACCGTTATGCAAAACTCGTACGACAGATTCGTCGTAGAGGTGAATGATGTGCAAATACTGGTGGTGCGTCCCCAAGAGCCGTGGCAACGTGTCCTAAACATGGCCGTCTCATCGGAATTGCATGTGCTTCAACCCACTTCATTTAAAGTGATCGCTGCGATGTGCGTATTTGACAATGATCCGCGATTGCCCAAGATCAAGATCGATATTGAGCTGCCAGCGGTGCAGTTGAACATCACCGAAGATCGTATGCTTGAGGCAATTAACTTGGCCATCAGCATTCCGCTCCCAGAGAGTAACGAACCACCAATGCCGCCCATTTTGGAACGCTCGCGCAGCTCTATTTCCAATTTCATTAATCGTGAAATCAAGAAGCGCGCCGCCGTTGCGCCCACTTCCAATACATCAATTCAGGAGGAAATCATACAGTACACCAACGTTGAGGTGAATTTCTCGCTCAAGCAGATCTCAATCGCACTGTTTCAGTCAAACATCATCAACGAGACAACTTCCGAAACAAATACGCCATTCACGACACCAGATGAGGAAACTGCAACTACCTCGGAAGGATTGTCCGTATCATTTCAAACCGTTGGCACCGACACGGTCATTCATCACTTTCCAAGAGAAACGCTTCATCTACTCTCGCTGGAGATTCTCCAAGTGGAGGCGTATATGGCACAGCGCAGCTACGAAACAGTCGCCTCCGTCAAGTGAGTAATTGCTTACAACTAACAAAGTGTGCTCGACTAGGAGATACCCCGTGTAGTACAGTAATGTGAAAATTTAAGATAATCAAATGACTTTTCTTCTTCAGATTGGGCAGCATCAATGTCAAGCAATATGAATGTGTGGATAATGAGAATCAAGTGCTGGACGTCATTAATACGCCTGGTTACGCCAGAGATATGAAATATCTGCTGACGCTCAACTATGTACTGGCCGATAAACTCTCTCCTGAATTTAATACAAAGTACAATTCCATCGAGCAGCTAGTGGTGGCCAATTTTGAGGTCCTGGACGTTATATTACATCAGGAATGTTTGCAACGTCTGTTGAAATTGTCGAACAAGTTTCAGAAGCGTCTCGATGTTATACTTTTGAATTTAAAGCCGCGCGACCGTTACGCAACTGCTGGTCAGGGTGATGGACTTAAGCATAAGCTGCAGGTCATTATGGAGGATACTGAGACAATAATGACCAACCCACAAATGGCCACACGGCGCGCCAAGGTTTCCAAGAAAAAAATTGTTGTGGATAGCGTGAAAATCCGTATGGTAGCGAATATTGAAGAGATTAGTCTGAAGTTAACTACTCGCTCCCGGCATCTGGCGGCAATGCAAGTGAAGAACTTTGTGACAAATGTTACTCTGAAGGACTCTTACACCGAAGTGAACATTGGACTAAAGGATATTCTGGTGCTTGATCTGAATCCAAAAACGAAACATACGCAAGTCAGTTCTCATATATTTATCTATTGCGACAGAATACTTAATAATTTAAAATACTATGCAGATATTGAGTATTGTGGGACAGGATGCCTTCAATTGTCAGGTGGTTATCTTCAATAAGGAGTTTACGCAGGACTACAACTCAGACGATTTGAAAGTGACAGTCGACATTGGTTGCATGAAGATTATTTTCCTTAACTGGTTTGTTGCCGGCGTTTTGGTAGGTTTTTAAGGATCATTTCAATATGGAGCTATTTTCATTATTTCTTCGCAATTGGCAGAACTTTATGGGCAACTTCCAGGCAGCCCAGCAGGCGCTGTCGAACGCCAGTGCAGCTGCTGCTCAATCAGCGCGGCAGAACGCAATCGATGTATACGAGAAGGCGACGCGCATGAAGCTAAATGTAAGGATCAAGGCGCCTATCATAGTCGTGCCTGTGGATTCGCAAAGCAAAGATGCACTGGCCATTGATTTGGGTTTGCTAGAGATGACAAACAATACCAGCGAAGTGACAGTGCCACAAGTGGACCAGAAAGCGGTCATCGATGAAATAAAACTGCAGTTGAAAGATATAAAGATAACGAAGGTGACCATTCTGGATGGAAATGAAACATCTTATGATGGCAAGTGACACGGACTCGATAATCAATTAGTATTATATTAATGATTACAAATTTATTAGATGTGGACACTGTGTTTGGCTTGAAAACCTCGCTCAATATGATGGATCCCATGAGTTTTACTTTATCTATAACGCGCAATCTGTCCCTCTCTTGGTATACGGATATTCCAGAGATAAATCTTTCGGGTCACCTGAAATCCGTTGAGGTAACGAAAAGTAGTCAGATATAGTTATTAAATATATAAATATAAATATAAATGATCAATTTTAGTTAACACTATTTACGGAGGATTATGCATTAATCATGTCCTTGTTAAATCGTAATCTAACCGAAGGTGTTCAAGAGTTTCCACCGCAGGAAGTTAAAAATCTACCTGAGAAAGTTTCCACTTCTTCAATCCGTTCCGAATTAAGACGCGTTCACTCGGTCTCATCGCATAGCTTATTAGAGACTGAAAAAGTATGCGAGTCGCTTAAGTTTAATTTCCAATTCGATGGCGTTGTCATAAATCTCATGGAAGGTCAGTTCATCGTGATTGATGTGTCGAATTTATAAAACTCTCATTAATTAAATTTAGATGCTGGCCACGGATTGGCCTGCTTTGGCATCTATTTCCTGTCCTTAAAGGGCACCAAACTGAACAATGGAACGCTTAGTGTTTCCATTGTCCTCTGTAACATACAATTGGATGATACACGCTCGACGAACAGGAGTAAAATTCGACAATATCTCAGCTGCAAGGACTGGAATGCGGAGAGGTCTAGAAAGCAAACAATTGCTGACGGCTGTCAAAAGGAACTCAATTATATGGTGGATGTGACGGCTATCATAAAAGAGGACGATATATTTGGTAATTAAAAACTAAAAGCTCTTTCTTTAACCGAATACCTGATCGTTTTTTATTATTTTACAGCCGAAGTCCGCGTGCGCAGTTTCGATTTGATAGTTTGCATTGATTTTCTATTAAAGCTGACAATGTTCCTGTCTCTGCCCAGCGAACCGAGCCAGAGCCATGCGTCGCACAATGTGTCAATGCTGATAGAAGCGCGAGAAGCTCAACGAATAATATCGGATAACGTTTCAGGTATACGCAATTTATATACATACATATATACCAATATTATAAACGAATATTTGGTGTTCTCTTCCACAATTGCAGATCGCACTCGTTCAACGAAAAAAATGAATCTGATTCTTCACATCGATCAGCCAGATATTATTTTGGTAGAAAGTTTGGATGATCTGAATACCAATGCAATCATTTTTAATGTAAGTTGAAACTTAATTTGGCTCATAATAAGTTAATCAATTTCATTTATTGGTTTTCAACAGGCGCAAGCTCATCTCAACTATCGCGCTATTGGCGAGAAACAAATAATCAATGGCCAAATTGATGGACTCAAAATATTTATGTGCTCCTTTTTGCCAGAGCGACGTGAATCGACGCGGCATTATATTCTACATCCGGCTGTTATCAGCCTGCAGGGATCCACGCCCGAGGCGGAGGGCATGCACATTAGCCTAAAGCTCAGTGAAATTATCATTAATATATCGCCGGCTACAATTGAGCTGCTAAACAAGGCGATGGTCAGCATTAGCGCGGGTGTTGCTGAGAAGGCTGCCATTGATAAGGAGCCGAAAGACTATTCAAAACTCTGGCAGTCTAAAGTTTTCCATTCGAAGAAATATTGGTTTACTAAAGTTGAAGATGCCACCGAAGCGGTGGAAGTGGAGTTCGACTCTTCAACCCAAAGCGAAACCATCCATAAGACAGAGAAATGTGTGATTGAAATACCCAGCATAACTCTTGTAATCGAGTCCGGTCAAGGCTACTATACTAAGCCGCTCGTTTCGTTGGACACTCGGATGACGGCTGTCTTCAATAACTGGAGCCGCAATCTAAGTGCGCACGGCTCACTCACACTCAATATGGTAAATGCTTCTGTTTTACTATACATTTGTTATTCTGGTACTAATCTTTTAAATTTGTAAAGAACTACTACAATCAATTCCTGGCCGAATGGGAGCCCATTATTGAGCTTAATGAGGTAGTTGGACGCAATGGCGTCAGCGAGTATATACCCTGGGAATTGCAGTTCGATATGGAGATTGAGAAGTCCCGAAATGAATTTGATGATACGTTGGAGGATCAAACGATGAACATTCGCATACATTCCAAAGAGAATCTGGAGATAACATTGAGTAAAACAAGCGTGGCGCTCCTTGGCGAATTGGGTGAGGCCTTCTCGCAGGCCATAGATAGCAAGGGCATGCACAAGCCAGAAGTTGTGGCTCCATATGTTGTGGAGAACGATACGGGCTTTGACATCACATTGGATCTGCAGAATGGACTATTTACGCTGCACGAGGTTCACCGAGGTGGTAGTATTGTTAACAACGCATTAGTTCTCCACTCCAATGCCGAAGATCAAATGGTCAATCCTGAAGATATACAAATGTGCACGATTTCGGCTGGCGGACGAGCATATCTTCAAACCAAGGACTTGGCTTCGGTGCCTGAAAACCAATCTGAAGATTATAATCTCTATGTGACGGTAGAGTATACCTTATTATTAATTTATTACTATTGATTATGGATACTAACAGTGAATTTCATTTTTTATTTTTGCCTTGCAGATCAGCGAGCTTAATGACAAAGTTGTGTTGCCCGTCAGCAAAGCCGACACCCGTTACTTTCCACTGAAGCGCCGTTACCCCCAGCAACAGTGGGCTATTGTGTCCCAGGTCAAGCTGGAATATGGCACCACTAAAATCAACATACATGGTGTCCTAAGTGTGCGTAATTTATCTCATATATTTCATTCACTTCTTATATAATTGTTGTTTTTTGATTAGATCCTTAATCATTTTACCACACCAGTCTTGGTGCATCGGCGCCGAACGTCGGATAATCGTAAAATACTTGTGGGAACTGCGTATCCCAATGAAGTTTTTAATGTACCATTGCACGCGATCTACGCGGAGTCAAAGGAGCTATTCTTTTCGATTAAGGGGTACCACACCTCCATTCAGGGATTCAGCTGGAACACAAATCTTTCAGATTTGAACTATTCGCATCAGGTGCAATGCGATCCCATCGAAACTTTCGAGCCGCTTAACATCAATGTAAAACGACGAAAGTATGAGATTTACTTTGAGAACACAGAAAAATATCGACTCCTGAGCGCCTATTATATGATTTTCCTCCGTCCGCCGCTTTATCTGCGCAACTGTTTGCCCATCGATATTAAAGTATCTGTGGCAGGTTGCTTGGGTCGCCAAACTGGGCCAAACCCTACTCGCGACTCGTCGGTGGTTAACACAATTGAGCGTTTCCAAAAGGAGGATTTCCTGGACTATGGCGAGAAGGAGGTGAATCCAGGCCATGTACTACATTTGCCCACGGTGCGTATGTTCCAGAAGGGCAAGGAATCGAAGAGTGTGCTCGTGGTGCGCGTAAGTAACTTTATTATATAACATCCATTTGCGTACGTAGTTGAAATAACTTGCATTTGTATTAACAGTTATTACAATATCTGGAGAAGGATTGGTCCTATGCTACCGAAATTTGCACTGGCGATAGCGAAGTGACCATTTGGACATTTGCCTCATACGATTCGGATGTCCAAATGGAAATGGATCTCTATGTTCGGTAAGTAAACTGTGTAAGTTAGTATACCTGTTTAAATCGTATATCGCTAGGTAAGATATATTTAAAAATTAAATTTGTATATTCTCTTGCAGCTCGACTAATCGATTTGGCAGCATTGTACTGACACTGTATAGCCCCTACTGGATGATCAACAAGACGGGGATGATGCTTACGTACAAAACGGACTTGGCATCTGTGGAGGTGTTGTATCATCCGCCCGAGTATTCCGGTCCCATTCTGTTCACCTTCCGTGATAAGCTGTTCTTTGACAAGAAGAAGGCCTCCATACGTATCGACAGCGGCGAGTGGAGTGAGAAGATACCCCTCGATGTTGCCGGTTCTATTGGTGGCGTCACTTGCACTGCCAACGATCAAACCTATCAAATAGGCGTGCACAATCATTTGACACATAATTCGCTGACCAAGCAGATAACGTTCATACCCTTCTATATAGCGCATAATAAGTGCCGTTATACAATAGAATTACAAGAACTTAGTCGACCCGGCGATCCCTGGTTAGAACTAAAGCCCCAGGAATATAAACCGCTCTGGCCTAAAAGCGAATCCGATCACAAGTTAATTGTGCGCGTTGAAGATACAACAACGCCTGCTTTTGACTACAGCGAGGTGACTTGCACGCTGCTCAAGCTGCAAAACAGTAAATATGGTGGTGTTAGTGTAGATGTGCAGACAACTGAGGGTGGTGTTTACGTGACCTTCACCGAATACCAGCCGGCAGAAGCGCCAGGAATGCTGATCAATCACACCAGCAAGGACATTATCTACTACGAGAAGAACAACAAGCAGGAGCACGTTTTGAAGTCCAAGCATAGCATTTTGTATGCCTGGAGCGATCCCACAGGCCCTAAGATTTTGGTCTTTGGCAAGGATAAGCAGGAAACCGATCTGAAACGCGATCATATCGATAATGTTATGTAAGTAGTGCAACCAGTTTGAGTGACAAAGTAATATCATATGATTTGTTTTCACAGCTTGCAGGATGGCAGCAAGGCCTACTGGGTATCCTTCCTGTATGGCATGCAGCGTGTCCTGCTCATTACCGAAATCGAATCGATTGCCAAGCGGACCGAAAGCACAGCAGCCCTTCAAAATATAACGCGCAGCATTGATCTTCATATTCACGGCATCGGCTTTTCCGTGGTAAATAACGAAACCGGTGTGGATATACTCTATTTGGGTGTTACCAGTTCCGGCATTTTGTGGGAGTCGCGCAAACCGAATAAGAAACGCTACAAGGAAATGACCATACATGAGTCTGAGCTCGTTGAGATCGAATATCAGCGCTATCTGGTACATAAATCAGTCAACGATGTGCAGACCTATGCACTAGGCAACAAATTTCCGGTGAGTTCATGTACTATTCATATGTGTATACAGATTTATATTAATAAAATCTGTTATAGCTAAACTTTAACACAATGACATTTACGAAGCACATCGAACGGCGTCTGCGTCGCAACTTTTATCCAGCCATTTGGGTATCAATTAAATCATCACCGTTCCAAAATCAGTTGCATGTGAAAATCAATCGCATACAGGTGGACAATCAATTTATTGATCCCATATTCCCAGTTGTCTTGGCGCCTATAGCTCCGCCAAAGAGCGTAGCTACAACCACATCACTGAAGCCCTTCATTGAATGCAGCGTGGTGCAGCGCGTGATTCCTAATTCGGAAGTCAAGCAATATAAGTATGCGACTATACTGATACAGGAGTTCCACTTTAAGGTGGATATAGTCTTGCTTACGGCCATTGCTGAGATGTTCTCCAGTGAAGTAACTGACGAGCAGGCAGCCAAATTGTTCCGCAGCGATGTGGACTCGATTGAGCTGCCTTTGTCGTCGTTCTTTGAGGAGCATTCGCAGCTGGAGCAAAAGAATTTCTATGATAATTTGCATTTGAGTCCACTGAAGATTCATGTTAGCTTCTCAATGGCTGGATCCGATACAACAGCGCTGCCCGGCTTCCTTGGTTCCCTGGTTCAAGGTGTGGGCGTAACGCTAACGGATGTTAACGACGTCGTCTTCCGCTTGGCCTTCTTCGAGCGCGAATATCAATTCTTTACACAACATCAGCTCATGAGCGAGGTCACCTCACATTATACGGGCCAGGCCCTCAAGCAGCTCTACGTCCTTGCTTTGGGTCTGGATGTCCTGGGCAATCCATACGGCTTGGTAGTGGGTCTTAAGAAGGGCGTCGAGGATTTGTTCTACGAGCCATTCCAGGTAAGATTTCCACTTTGTTGCATATGTGGTTCATGGCTTAAGCCTTCATTACTTGCTTCCTAGGGTGCCATCCAAGGTCCTGGCGAATTTGCAGAAGGTCTTGTGCTGGGCGTTAAGTCGCTCTTTGGTCACACAGTGGGCGGCGCTGCCGGCGCAATGTCCAAGTAAGTTCCAAGTTCGATACCCATTACCAAAATCTATTTAATTACTTAACTCTCGGCCACTAGAATAACTGGAGCCATGGGCAAGGGGCTGGCTGCCTTGACCTTCGATGAGGACTACCAGCGGAAACGTCGCCAGGGTATGCACAACAAGCCAAAGAACTTCCACGAGGGTTTGGCACGTAGCGGCAAGGGCCTGGTTATGGTAAGATCTCTCAAGACGGGATTGCAGGCTATCCAAACTAATCAACCTTTTGTAATTACAGGGCTTTGTTGATGGTGTAACGGGTGTGGTTACTAAGCCCGTTAGTGGGGCACGGGAGGAGGGCGTTGAGGGCTTTTTCAAGGGTCTGGGCAAGGGCGCCATTGGTCTGGTGGCTCGTCCAACAGCCGGAGTGGTTGATTTTGCCAGCGGCAGCTTTGAGGCAGTCAAACGTGCCACCGGTGGCACCGAAGACACCAAACGATTGCGTCCCACCCGCTTTCTGCATTACGACAATGTGCTGCGTCCCTATTGCTACTCCGAGGCGCTAGGCAACAAGATGCTCAAGTAGGTTACTTCTACTACATTAAGTGTTTATTCTACACACTAATGTTATGCTTATTTGCATCATTTTAGAGAGCTAGACAAGGGCAAATATTCGGGCACCGACAGCTTTATACACTGCGAGGTGATTGTGCCTAAATCGGAGTATCTGATAATCACCAATCATCGCATTCTCTACTCGCAGCGCAACGATATGTTCGGAATCTGGGCGGTAAGCGCACTAACTTTATTTAAACCAATAATAGATGTAATTACATGTGTACTCTTCCGTACTTAGTCCTTGTGGTCGTATCAGTGGAATGAAGTGAATAACTTTGTGAACACCGCACGTGGCATTCAGTTCAAGGTGAAACGCGCCGATGGCAAACGTGTTATGGGCCTGTTTTCACCGAAGGAAT
This sequence comes from Drosophila pseudotalamancana, assembly GCA_037075185.1. Taxonomy (NCBI): domain Eukaryota; kingdom Metazoa; phylum Arthropoda; class Insecta; order Diptera; family Drosophilidae; genus Drosophila; species Drosophila pseudotalamancana. The sequence continues at coordinate 829,050 of JBAMCK010000380.1, read as the reverse complement.
CGACCACCAAACTGGTGTTGCTGTCCGATGAACGCAAACGGTTAGCTCTTATGGACATATTGGAATCTCATCAGCAGGACAGCCAACTAATGCGTTTGCCCAATTCGCGTTATTCGACCCGTTCATCAAACTAATTAAGGGCTTTATCAGCGGCATGGCTATAACTACCTCGCTCTTTTTCAAGCTGTTGTGCACACACTCTACACACCCACTCATAACACACCCCCATATATACATATAAACATATATATATATATATACATAATTACTCATGTATATAACCAAATTATGTTTTGATATTAAAATTTTATGTCAATGTTGAGAAAGGATAAACATGAAAAATGTGTGTGCGCGTGCATGTGCTTTTCTCGCTCTAGCCTAACTATATATATATATATATAAATCTGTGCTATATATGATCCAGATGCGGGATACGAGATCCTACACCTTTTTGAGATAGCTGCTGGGCGGCGTGGCCAACGGCATAATCGGCTCATAGTTGTTGCAATTGTCGCTCTCGCAGAAGGAGGTAAGCGAGGCTAAGGCATTGGCCGCCAAGGCCTCCACGCTGAACATGGTGGATAGATGGCCGCTGCTCTCGAACTGATTAATAATCATGTTCACTTTGCTCTTGGCCTCGGCCTTTAGGCATGGGGATGTTGGATTGCTGCTCAGCTGCTGTTCGTTGGGCGCTCCATCGTAGCTTCCATCACAGAGATCGAGTCCATTGAGCAGATTCTCCTTTTCGCTTTGCTTGCATTTGGCATTTGGCGGTGTGCTTGTGGGATTGCTGGCTGCGCCGGCCGTGGAGCGTGTGCTTTGTCCCCCACTGGACTTGTTGAGCCGACTGAGAAACCAATTGCGAGCCAGCTTATCGCAATCCTTGCCGGGCGTCGTCTTCTGCGGACTGGTCTGTGGTGTCTGCGCCTTGCGCAGCTTCTTTTGCTCCTTGAGTGTGACTGGACTGCTGCTGGGTGCCATCGACGAATTGGTTAGCGAGAGCATTTCGGGTTCGCTTGTGCCGCATGAGTAGCTCTTCTTGACAGCCTTCTTCAGGCGCTCCGGACTCGTCAGCTGACTAGAGAGCTCGCTGTGCACCGTCTTCACCTTGGCCTGGAAATCTAAATTGCCATGCAGACTGGATGGCTGTGGCTGGGCCTTCAGCTCGGCGGCTGCACCACTTCCACTGCCATTGAGCAGCTCTGCTGTTTCCACCTCCCCGCCGGCAGGTTCATCGTCCATGATAATCGGCTGTGGCGGACACTTTGGTATATCATAATCGAACTGCTTGGCCAGCGCACTCGGACTGTTGCACTTGTCGGGCAGGCGAGGCGGCGATAGCGGCTCACCAAAGTTGTATATGGGCGATGGCTCCTCGTAAATGCTGTCATTGTTTGTTCCTGCAGTTGTTGTTGTTGTTGTGCTGGCTGAGGGCGTGAAGCTGATCCTCTTCATAACGGGGGGCGTGGGCAGTTTGCGCAACGACTTAAGAGTTGCTTGGGCAACGGCATCACCACGTATGGCCGCCTCAATGGCATGGATCCACTCTTTGGCATCGACCTCATTGTTTGCCTGATACACAAACTTCTTGCCGGGATCTGCGGTGGTGATTTGAAAGCAAACCTCACGTCGTTTACCCTCACCGAAGTGTTCAATCTCAATGGCGGAGCTCTTCAGGTAGAGACTGCTGCTCGGCCGAGAGGCAGACGGACCATCCGCATAGCACAGCATCCAGTCGTTCAGAATGCCGCAATAATATTTCTTGCTCTGATCGAAGAACAGACGCTTCTCGATGCGCTGCAATTGACCGTATTTAATGGAACGCTGCATTGGCAAATGGGCAGCCGGCAGATCCGCATAGGGGCAATTGATGAAGAGCTCGTGGGCAAAGACCTGTTGGGTCTCTTCCTCGCCAGGAGCTTGGCAAATGTCGTACAGCTGCTGCGGATGCTGCACATGTTGCTCCAGTTCTTGCTGCTGATGCTGATGCTGATGATGCTGCAACTGGTGGCTGGAGCAGCGAAAGGTTTTATCACTATTCAGCGATGGATTGCTGCTCAGATCGATGTACTCCCGCGAGGCGGAGACTGCAATTAAAGTCAATTACTGGCATGCTGGCTGAGATAACTACATAAACACATAGACTCTATCTGTCTTGGCACTCACGCGAACTCCTCGATGAGGTGGCTGTCGCTGCTGTTGGGGTTGCAGAGGACAGCATCTCCAGATAGCAACCGGTCTCGGCGCCCACTTCGCTGCAGCCATTCGATTTAATGGCGGCTGTTGCAGTTGCAGTTGTAGTTGCAGTTGCAGTTGTTGACGTTGTTGGTATTGATGTTGCTGTTGTTGTTCCCGTTGCCGTTGAAGCCGCCTGCTCGTCTGCATAGCCAGCCAGCAGCTGGTCACACCGATGGAGCAGCTCTTGGGTTTGCTCCGCGGCCGTCACATGAAATAGATTCGAGGTGTTCTCGTACTCCGATGTCTCCAGCGAGGCTCGAAAGTGGGCACGCACATCTGTCCAGCCGAGAAGAAGAAGAAGAAAAAGAAGTGGAAAGAGTTATAGAGCATTTAGCTGAGCTGCAATTCTAATGTAAAATTAAAGCTAAATATGGCCATCAGCAGAGGAGCAGGCATTAAATTTGATACGCCCCATTGGACGCAGCAATTGCCTTAAGTGCCCAGCGAGGGGCAACTCAATGACTCATATGAATATAACACAAGCATATACATACAAACAGACAGTCGTCAGCTACTTATGACCTCATAAAAAGCCTAAAAAGTCAACTGCGAATTGACCGCAGCAATTAAAAGCAATTTTACTGGGTAGCAGAAAAGAAAAATAAAAAATTAAAACAATCCAGTTTCCCAGTTAATGCCCCCCAGTGCCCCATCTTCCGTTGCTTAAGTAGGTTTAACGGTAAAGATGAGCACAAAAGCAACAACAACAATTACAAAACAACAAACAGAATGCCACAGAAATTTGCAAGAAATCTTGTTAAAATTGAAACACGCAAAGAAGATCTGCCCAGTCGTAATTAGTATAAAGAAACTTTAGAGCCCCGACTAAAACGAAGTGTTAATACACTTTCTCTACTGCATATCGATTATTTAATTATATTATATGAGTAATTCCAAATATAAAGCGGTACCGCGCAACTTTCTCAAACACTTAAATTTCATTTAGAAAAAAAAAAAATAAACAAAACAAAAAGTTTGGTTTTAACTTTTGGTAAATCATTAAATTTAGTCAAAAGCCAACTTTGATGAATATAAAAAACAAAAAGCTTGCTCTTAATAATGGTTTATACAAATTCCAGTGACAATTATATTGATATTTTGTTTAATAAATAGGATAAATCATTAATACTCAATGCTCTATACGAACAATTGTTTGCTTTCTTTTGGTAAATATGAATATGTTATGCAAAATGTTTTTGTTGACAGACAGTTGATAAACTTCGAATTGAACTAAACTAAAATAAACTAAAATTTAAATAGATTGATCATAAGTCAATACAATATATATAATGATAATGACTGTTACATAATGACTGTTACATATTGACCCATTGAATTGATGTACCCTGCCAGACTAGCTCACAGACTTGAATGCCGGCGAGTTAAGAGAAGGGCTTTAAATAAGCGCTTTGGGCATAGTTTGGCGGCATGGCCAATCGCCTATACACATACAAATACATATACATATATTTATATATATACGAACAGACACACAGAGCAGCAAAAAAACTTGCCAAAAGACAAGAGAAAATGGACTTCAATAAAATGTACACAATATAAACACGAGAATGAAAAGAACAAAGCGCATTAAACTTAGCCACGTTAAGACTCAGTCCCAGCCTCAACCTCTGAGACAGAGCTCCAGATCGGAGACGGCCAGGCATGAGTCAATACACATACTACATTGTATCTGAGAGTTATTAATGTTTCTGTACAAGGAAAATGATATAGCCGGAGGGCGAGCAGCTTGAACATTTGTTCAAGTAGTTGGACTGTTAAGTCTTTGATCCGAAATGCTGCTCAGAGTTGGGACTAATTAACAATGCCTTCTAAATTATCTAGATACATATTCGTAAATGCGTAGCTGCTTTAATATCTGTTTAGCTGCGCATATAATTGTTTAATGATGTTGCTCTTTTAATACCCTGCACATTGAAAATGGCGATAAAAATGTTTTATGAAGATACAGAGACATCTACCATAGTTTGATAAAGATGTAGAGAGAGAGAGAGAGAGAGAGAGGGACGGAGTGACCATCTGCTGTCTCCACATGGCTTTATCCCTTACTTAACTTGAATTGTGTTCAAATTCAATTAAATTTAATATTTAAAATTCTTTTCATTTCCAAAGCAGATTCTATAGCAATAAATGTATATTTATACGTACATATATAATACATTATAAAAGCTATCCACACCAAATTTGGATGACATCGTGGTAGGGTTTGACAATTATATTACAAATATTTGTTTTTGTATTTTTAAGTGATTGTTATATTGATAGATACTGAAATTTCAATGATTTCATTTTTTTATATTATTAAGGAATACAATCTATAATATGTGAATCATATATAAGTCAAAACCAAACTCTTGGATCTCAACAAACAATTCCTTTATGCAACTATGTTTGAATAATTCAGATTCAGATAGTTATTTGATAACTTTCAAAGTACCCAACAATATCAACTAATACTTAACAAATGATTATCTATTACAATATATAATTCCATTTTATTCTGTTAATAAACATTTAGTTTTGCTCAGAGGGTATCTGCAAGTCGCGCAAACCCAACTTGAGCAGTTTGTTCTTGCTTATTTTTCGCTTATGCATGCAGCTAGTTAATAATTACATTTTAGTTTCTCTTTCCACTTTATCTAGTTGCTATTCACTTACCCAGCAAAAATTGTTCAATTTCGGCACGTTTAGAGGCTTTTAAGTCGATATCCATGATAAAAAAAAAGCGTTAATTCAAAGCGTTCAGTGTTAATGTTTATTTATATGGCTTTTTGTAGATCGTTTGATTTAGGATTTGTGTTGTTTTTTGTTTTTGTAGCTGTTTTTGTTGTTGTTGACATATTCAGTAGCTGACAATGTTTTTGTAATCAATTAACAGTTGTCTGTCAAAATAAAGTAGCACACAATCTATTAAATCACATGCACTGGAGGAAATCTATAAATGCAGTCAATAAGTTAAATATTTTTTATAATTTGTTCAACACTTCGGAGTTCAGCGAGTTGTTAGTTTCTCGCACTGATCGAGAAAGTTACCAAAGGTAAAGAAATATCTCCCCCACAGCGAACACCAGACCGAAATCAATCCGCGCTATGGTCTGTTTAGGGATTATTAATAGATTGCTTTAAAGAGCTGGCAATGCGCCTCAGTCAAAATACAATACAAAAATACAAAATGTTATTGTGCTCAATTCTAGCTTCAAATGATACCCAGTATAATTACCTATGTTGATAGGGGGTGCTCTCTCTTTCCCTCTTTGTATGTGAAGTGATGCAAGATCATTTGCAAGACAATGGGAGTTGTTTGCTTTATATGGTATGTACTGTACCTATACTGATTTTTAAGCAAATTTTTATAAAGGAAATTCATGGGGTTCGTTGACTTGAGAAATTATGCTAAGTACACATACTTCCGTTTTCCTTCAGCTGTGGAAAGCCGAAAAGAAACACGTTACAGAACTATATCTTTACATCTTTAAGTTATCATAATAATATTTCGAGGTTTTCATTTTTATCCCATATAGAAAAAATCTATGTATATACAAAATGTATATTTTTATGAGCAATATAAGTATATATAATTTCTAAAGATTATATTTATGAAAAACTACAGATATCGAAATATAGAAAATATGTATGGGATTCCTATTTATATTATCTCAATTTCCGAGTTCTCTGAATTTGAAGTTTTACTTAATCTGATAAATATTTTGGGGTATATCTGAAGCTTGTGGGATTATTTAATCAGATATACATTTTGGCAGATATCTGATTGATAGACCCGCTTAGCGCATTCTGAAATATTGTATTGTATTTTATTGTCTGTTTTCCAGTTGTTTTTATTTGGTTGCACGCTTCGTTTGGCGCTCGTGGAAAATCAACGCGGCTCTGATGACGTTATGTTTTGTTTTTGTTTTTCTTTTTGTTCATCATAAGCTATATACAATATATATATATATATATATATATATATATGCATAGATACATATGTGTTTTGGTACGCTCTGTGATTGCAGCTTGGTTATTTGTGAGTGTATGCGTATGTGTCATTAAATGTTATTACGAAATGGCTTTGGGACCGATTTTCATAATGCGATACTTCGTTTATGCAGCGCCGCTTAGCACCTGGGCCAGAGGGAGGGCTAAAGCTGTAGGGGGTGCGTGCGTGTGTATGTGTGGAAGCATCTGGGTTGTACAGATACGTCAGTCTGTGCGTACATTCTGTCAACCTTTTGCGGTTTATTTGTTTGTCTTGCTTTTGTGGCTAAACTAGGGATAGATTATACACACATAAAGACACTCACAGATACACACTCTAACACATACACACTAGCTAGTGACTGTTGCTACTTGGCTAAGCTTGTCCAATGTTTGAATGCGGCTGAAGCTGCGAGCTGGGCAAGAGGCCCAGCCTTTTTATTGTGACTCATCCGCAAAAGGCGACGCGTGTCGCTGGCCATAAAAGAGAGAAATATAATAATAATAAAAATAAAAAAAAAAGAAAAAGACACAAACTGCGGCTCATGCAAAATCTAAACATTTCTCTTTGTGGGGGCATTTGCTATGCATGAACAGTTCTTTTTAGAACTTTTACTTTTTTATGGCACATAAAAGGTGGCAAATGTAATTCGCAACGCTTTTTTTAATTTTTTATATTCTGCATCCAAGCCATAAACAATATCTATTGTTAATTAACACTTGTAGTTCGACATATCGAATTTCTGTTTATTGCACTTTGTTCAAGTTCTGCCTAAGTTATTTTGCAATATAAATATTTGATTAAAGCTTTGGCTTGCGTTACGAACGTCTTTTCGATTTGTTTATATGGACAGAGCGCAGGCGTGTCTGCTACAACCGCTGTCTGCTTTCCATTGCATTTCCGGTCATTTTCAAATGCGAGCTGCATTTCCTGCGCGGTTCAAACCCGAGAGTCTTCAAACTTTGGTTTTCCATTTGTTATTTCTTTCTCTCTTTTTTTTAATTTTTTTGATTTATGCTTTTTATTTTGCATCCGGTTTTTCACTTTATTCTTTGTCACTGCGCCTTTGTTTTTACCCATACACTTTGCGCTTGATGTTTGCGTTGACGTCGACGTCGACTTCGGCGTTGACGTTGACGTTGACACCTTTTCTGCTTAAGCTTAACAACAGCTTTTCTGTAACAGCGCTCTCCGTAGAACCAATGCGAACGCAGACGCAGCCACAGTCGCTTTTCATTGCGAATACGCTGTGTGCGAGAGAGATGGAGGCCGAGAGCGATTTTAAGCGCGACTCCGTGTGCACGACCGTGAATCACACGAACGCAACTGACTGAAAGCACCGAGGCCAGAGACTAGAACGGCCGCCGTCTGTTGATTTCCCCATGTTCGTGGGGGAGCCGAAGCCGAAGCCGCAAAACGCACGCACGAAGCCAAACAGGCACACACGAAGCTGCTGCTGCCGCCGTCGCCTGCGTTTATGTTAGTTGTTCTTGTTGTTGCTCGCTTTCTTTGGAGAACGCAAAGTTTTTGTACTCTCTGGCTAATGTATGAGAGAGAGGAGGGTAGATTAAAGTAGTGCAAGTGTAAGCAACAAGCAGGAGGCAGTTTTAAATTTATTGTATACTCGTTTATTTATAAGGTGGATCATCATTTACAGCTGAATTTGAGAAACTAAGCAGGCTAACTAATTCATATTTGGAGTAAATGTCTTTTGTATTAATTCTGTATTAAGATAGTTGATGTTTTTGTATAATCTACTACTTATGCATATGTGTGTTTTATATATTTCGTTATATATTATCAAAACAGTTTACAGGGTAGTGTCAAGTCGCATAGTGGCCTCTGTAGCACTTTTATTTTTATTTTGGGGAAACAAGAAGCATGTTTGTTGCATAAAACTGAAAATGTAAATTTAAATGCAGGCTTTTGGCCATTTGGTCATACAATTTGAACATCGACGTTGCCGTCTTGACCAATTTTGGCCACAAAAACAGGCTCGCCAACCCGCAAGAAGCCAAAACACAGAAACCAGAAATCTTCTAATGTGCGCAGTTGCCAAGAAATTGGCAACCAAAAACAACAACAAGAAAATAAAACAAGGTGGCAGATGTTGTTGTTGGAGCAACTTAGAAATCTGAGCCTTATTTAAAAGCCAATCTCAGGACGTACATATGTGCGTGAGCTCTTGGCGGCAGATAAGCAGTCAAAACACACACACACACAGTGAACTTAAGATATAGCAACAGATACTGATACAGATACATATATGTAGATATAGGTACATGGCTGCATGTAGTCTGTTGCCTTTTTGGGCCTTGCCTTGAAGGACGTGCCGCACAGCAAACAACTCAATTTTAATTAAATGTTGCTTGAAATAAATTAAGAATTGGTGCTGCAAGCCGGATAACCTTGGGACTGGACAGGGCTCCACTGATTATCAAGTGCGTGACTATATATGTGCGTGCGTTGGGATCGAAAGCAGGGCCAACAGGTTCCCAGACAAGAGACACACTGAGATTCCAGGCAGGTTGCAACAATCAATGCTGCTGATTCATGCCACAATGCCTGCTCTTGTTCCACACGTATTTTGCTAACGTTTAATTACAAGTCTTTTCATTCAGTCTAAACAACAACAATGTTTTCTTTAATGTACTTAAATCGACATATTACTTGAGAAACGCCTGAAGGCGATTCTGCTGCGTTTTGCTTGCGTTTTGAGACGCGTGCGTTTTAAGCTGCGCTGCCAGCTGCAGCAGCGCGTTTTGTTTTTGCGTTTTTGATTGCATTTTTCGCACATTGCTTGCGGCGGGGGTCGGCG